>JALIGW010000052.1:337500-520000 GCA_023053685.1 Diadophis punctatus similis | reverse complement strand
ATGGTAGTATGTGCCATGTACCTGTTTACATTTCCAGCATCCTGGGTTCATGTTGGAATATATTTTGGTGAGTCTAGCTGGAGCTAGATACCAACGATAATACATTTTATATAAGTTTTCTTTGTATGGTGTTGATAAGGTCAATTTGTAATTTTCCTGCTGACTGATTCTTAAATGGTTATCCACTAGATCTCCTAGATTCCTCTCACAGTTATTTCTGTAGAGCCAGGTACCACCTGATGGCAGACAGACACAATTCCAAGAATTATTATTACTAGTGATGAGGACACCAGTAACTTTACAAAGCAGATTAAGATTTTGCCCTGATTTTCAATTTCAGGCCCTGATGAAACAAGTTGCACATCACAAAGACATCCTAAAGAAATAAGAGGGAAGAAAAATAGAATCAGGATTCACATACGTCAGAAAAAAATGTCTCAAAATCAGAGGTGGTATTCTGCTGGTTCAGACCGGTTCAGGAGAACTGGTAGCTACGACCTGCAGGTGGGCCTGCCCCCCGCCGCCCCCCAAGCCGGCGCTATGTCGTTCTATTTAGGCTCATTTTGAAGCAGGGTTGGATAATCCACAGCCCAGGTGACTCTATCTGGATGACTGGGAAAATTCTCAATACTCACTATCTATCATTGAAAAGTGCTTGAAAGGTGACCATTTGAATCCACAATTATACCTTGTGAGAAAAGTAGGTGTCACTGAAGATGGCTTCCTTCCACCATTGGAATTCCTCTCTGGATTGTGCTACTCAAAAAATACACCTGGTGTAGGAGAACAGATGAAAAGTTGCTTTTCCTGACATTTTGCTCTCTTGCACATGATATTCTTCAAATGCTCCAGAATTCACTACATGTCTACATGTCAACTGTGCCTTGAGTGTACTACTGACTCCCTTGATTTTTTTTTCACAGCAGTACAGCAATTGCCTCGGTTCTAGTATATAAAATGAAATGGAAGGCAAAGATTTCAAAGAAAAGATCTGACAAAGATCTTGGGAAGTAGTATGCAATGGTTCTAGTGTTGTTCTTAATTGTTGTACCCATCTGAAACTCCTGACAAATCAAGCCATTCAGGATTTTTCATCAACTATTTTTTTCCTCATGATTACCTTGAGATCAGTTTAATGCAGGCAGTCTTCAACTTAAAACCACAATTGAGCCCAACATTTCTGCTGCTAAGTGAAAAAATTGTTAGGTGAATTTTGCCCCATTTTATGACCTTTCTTCCATAGTTGTTAAGTGAATAACTGCAGTTGTTAAATTAGCAACCCTGCTGTTAAGTGAATCTGGCTTCCCCATTGACTTTGATCACAAAGGGGGATCATGGGACACCAGGACACTGCAACCGTCGCAAATACAAGTCAGTTGCCAAGTGTCTCAATTTTTATCACATGACCATGGGGATGCTGCAATGGTCATAAGTGTGAAAAATGGTCATAAGTTACCTTTTTCAGTGCCATTGTGCTTGAAAGATAGTCAGCTAATGCATGTGCGTGGGCTAACAACTCTACTAGAGAATGCTTATTTGTCTTACACAAAGTTTATGTAAAAGAGACAACAAGCAGTAGAGTAATTGTCACAAGAAATCTCTATAGAACAAGGCTATAGTCTGGAAAAAGTTGGTTGGATCACCTCCAGTTCATGAGGAAAACCTTCCTTGAATTAGAAGAGCAAGGAATGGTGTTTTCAGAAACACAGAAAGTGTATGTTGTGCTGAATTTTCTTGATGATACATGGGAGATGTTGGTATGAATCGAAATTTAAGGAACTTCCTTGTATTAAACCTTATGGCATACCATGTAAAGAGGTTTTTCTTTTTTTTACAATCTTAGCCAGTTCCACCAACATTGCTTATATGAGTAAAAAATGTTTTAGCATAAATGTAGGCTTTATATCTAATGTAAGCCACTCTGACTTTCAACCATTTCTACTTGTGGGAGAAGAAACACTATTCTTTAGATTTCATTAAAGCATTTGCCATAGAACGTAGGAAACTTTGGTGCAAGAAAAGATTTTTAGTGAGCTCAAGGTGATTTTTTTTAAAAGTTGTGCATTGTTTCTCTATGCAAGACATATAAAAAATAAATGATTTCCTCCCGGGGGATCGGTTCATATTCTATTTTGTGAAAAAATGGTAGAAAATAAATGTGGTTAGCTTCAAAAAAAACACTTTCAACACTTTCAACAACTAAGCATATATTTTATTGCAAATCACTCTTATATTACTTTCATTGGCATTTGGTCATTTTAAAAAAAATAGTTGAACCATTAGCCTATTATTACCTCATCAAAACAAAATAATTATCTCCTACAGGAATCACCATGTTTTCTTAGCTAGGCCAAAACACCAAAGGCTGCACAGAAGAGAATGATATTCAAAAACAGTCACGGTATCAGCGTGGATATAAAGGAACACTTGAACCACAGGAATTTTGGCACAAGGATAATAATGGCTCTGTCAGATTCATTGCTTCAGGTTTCTACCCTCTCTGCTCTCTTCTGCCAGAGTAGCTGTTCAAATCTGGGTGGAATTCAGGATACAAATTTGTGCTCACACGGATCTTCAAATAGAATATAATAGATTTTCTCATTAGGTGCATTGTCAATATAACCCTTGGATCAATCTTTAGATGAAGTATTGGGTTATATGTACTTTCTGATCGGTAGGATGGAAGGCAAACCATTTTCACAATAACAAAAGCATGAAGATGCTTTTTCTGATGTTTTTGGTGCACAAAGTATTTACTCTGAAATGTCCTGCAAGTGATGCTTTCCTTGTTCCACATGAGTGGTTCCAGCCTGGTAACTTCATCGTTGGTGGCATGACATCTCACATGGGTTACCATTTTATTCAAATTAAATTTAGTGAAAACCCTTCTATAAAACTCTATGACATACCAATGTAAGATTTTTTTTCTTTGTCTAAGGTTACCTAGATTTTCAAAAATACTTCATATGACTAAAAAGTACTTTGTACACAAATGCAGGGTTTATAATATAATCTATGCCTTTCTTTCTATTGTCTCGTGTTATGAGAGAAGAAATAACCTTCTTTATATTATTTTAGTCTTTCACATGAAATGAACAAAATTTCAGATCAAGAAGTCTCTATTTGAACATCTCCTGAGGTAAAGATAATTTTTAGAAAGATTTGGCATTATCTCTCCTCACAAAACATACATAGAGAGGCACAATTTTTACAGAGGCACGATTGGGACCATCTTAAAAAAGTGCATCACAGTTTGGTTTGGTGGCAGCAGTGCCTCAGATAGAAAGTCCATTCAGAGAGTGGTAAGGACAGCCGAGAATCTTGCTTCCTGTTATTCAGGATACAGTTTATAAGAACTATGTGCTTAGTCCTCAAACATTTTTCTCACCATGTACATATATACATCCAAACTAGACTGTATTGTTTCTCTGTGTCATATAATATATGTGGGTATATACTGTACATAATTTTATATTTATTATTTATTTATTTTCTCATGTTTATGTAGTGTAAATTGGAGGTGGTGACCCTTTAGAAGCTGTATGTAACAAAATTTCATTTTAATGTATGCCAATTAGTGTACATTCAAAGTGACAAATAAAGTTATTCTAAGTTTTAAAAAATATATACAGGAAATAAGTGATTCGCACAGAATCTGTTCATATACCATTTTTTGAAAACACCATAGAAAATAAATACAGTTCTTTGAAAACAGTCTCTACTTGTAATTCTTGCAGTACATATTTGTTGCAGATCATGGAAAGGCTGTGTAAAATAAATTTGAATTCTGTAAAAATTACTAACAAAGGAGAATATTTTAGTTCAGGATGGAAATGAGGGGTCTTTGGTGCTCTCTGAGATGTATTGTTTTCTTGCAGACATTTCATTTTCCAAACTAGATACCATCCTCAGTGCCAGGCAGTGATGATGTCACCTATTTTGGGTAATGAAATGTCTGCAAGAAAGCCACCAAGCTCAGAGAGCATCAAGGATCTTCTGTAGAAATTATTAAGAACGTTAGAAAAAGTGATTATCTTTTTACTACTATCAGAAATGTTTGTTATTCATACAGAAATGATAAGAATTGTCAACTTATTTTGTCAACCTTGGGTATTTAAAATATTTGCAGTGTATTCACCAAATTTCATCAACATGTCCTTGCCTTGGCCTTTGCTGTGAAGGAGATCAATGAGGACTCCCAGATCTTACCTAATGTCACTCTTGGGTTCCACATCTATGACAGTTACTACAATCCAAGGATGACCTATCGCACCACTCTGGACCTACTTTTCAAATCCCAGGAATTTGTCCCTAACTACAAGTGTGATAGCGAAAAGAATCTCATGGCTATCGTTGGGGGACTGGATTTTGTCACATCATCTCGTATTTTGAAATTACAGGATTCTTCCAAATTCCACAAGTAAGTTGTGAAAGGGCCAAAGGGAAAAACATTATATTTGTTCTTGATGCTCTATTGCACTAATAAATTAAGAATCATTAAAGATTATGCTTAGGTTTGTATTTAGATGTTCTCCCTGACTTAAGGTCTATTAGTTAGCATAATTTTGAAACTACAATGCCAAATACAAGAATTGGGTATCCATAGACAGTCCACAACCAAGGAAAGAGTTGAGAATAGTATTCTTTTCTTCTATCAAAATAATTGATCAATTATATGTGTTTGAAATAATTCCAATAAATTCCTTTCCATATTTATACTTAGAAGAATTTCAGGAAAATAATGTGTTTCTTGCATATATTTTATATAAAAACTAGAAAGGACAATCAGATTTTATTAAACAACTCAAGAGAATACTACTCCACTTTCTTATAGCTGACATACGGCTCATTACCCCAAGAGGAATTTGAGACCAGTAAACTCTCTTCACTTTATTTCATGGTCACCAAAGAAGACCATCAGTACATTGGGATTATCCAACTGCTTCATCATTTCAGGTGGACATGGATTGGGATATTTGCTGTTGATAACAACGATGGAGAAAATTTCTTGCAGAAAATGCAGCCCTTACTTTCACAGAACAGAATCTGCTCATCGTTCATACGAAGGCTTTCACAACTAATCCACGTGGAAGACTTTCCAGAAGTATATCAAACAATCTCTAGTATTACCATGAATTGGATAAATAGCAGAGCCAATGCATTTCTTGTCTATGGAGAATCAGTGACAATTATGTGGCTGAGAATTTTGACATTTATAATAGATCCTGGAAGCAAGGAAATTGCATTATTTAGAAAGGTGTGGATCATGACTGCACAGATTGATTTCATATTATCAGGATTTCAAATCAAGTGGGATCTCCAGATGTTCCATGGGGCTATTTCCTTCACTGTTCATTCAAGAGTGGTTGCAGGTTTCAAGGAATTTCTTCAGAACGTAAATCCTCTTTCAGTCTCCAGAGATGGGTTTCTGCAGGATGTTTGGGAACAAGCATTTGATTGTTCACTTCCAAAACCAGAGTTACAAGAAATGCATAGTGGGCAGTGCACTGGGGAGATGAAGCTGGAGGATCTTCCTGGACCTGCCTTTGAAATGGAGATGACTGGCCAAAGCTACAGCATCTACAATGCTGTTTATGCTGTGGCTCATGCTTTGCAGGCTCTATACACACTGCATTTCAATAGAAAAAAAACTATGAGGTGTAAAAATCCTGACCTTCCGCATCTCCAGGCCTGGCAGGTATTCCCTTTGTATTGGACTCTGCTTTTATTTCAATAAGCAGTTTGATGTAAAATTATGTTTTGATCCCATTTTGAAAAGTCTTAATAATTTCTGCATGTGGAATCAAGCATGAGAAAACAATCTAGAGAGGAGAGCCATGGCTAGCAGTAATACAGCATGAAACTCTGGAACTCTCCAGAGAAAAGTGCTGAATTCAAGTCATTTTTCAGGGTCTCTAAGGCCATAATCTTCCTGTAGGGAAGACGAAGAACCAGGGCACAGGCTGGTGAAGACAGGGAACCTCATTTTCCCTGGAACACCAGCAAAGATCTTCGGACTGGTTGGCTTGGAAGACAGCCATGGCGAGCTGTCAATAGCTGGGGTGACCACTTGGAAGAAAAAAGAAAGCCGTGTGAATCATCTGGGTGAGAGCTATCTAATTTTGTCTTGTATGCAAAGTGACTCTAATTTTAAGTTGTTCTTCCTTTGAAGAAGAAGATCGTTTAAAGAAAAGTTTGGCAAGGAAGAGCGGGGCAGGGTGGAATAATGGCTACCTCCTCACAGCAAGTAAAAGCGGCAAAGAATTAGGATCCAAAAAAGAAATTGATTGAATAAGCTAATATTATGAAGATTAAATTACAGAGTGGTTCAAAGCAAATTGGAATTAGTATTATATTATTTACATACATTTGAGATTTGGATTATAAAATTGGTGGTTTAAAGGTAGAAAAATGAAGAAGATAATAACATATGCATCAACAATGGCAGTGAGCCCTGGGACAAAAAAAACAGTAGACACATCAACACATCAGGAAAAGATGAACCCAGAACTAAAAAATATGTTACAGGCGATGCATGAAGATCTAAAAAAGGTAAAAGAAATAATAAATATTGTAAATGAGAAGATAGAAAAGGTAGAGGGAGAAGTAAAGGAAGTAAAAGAGATGATGGGAAAAACAGATCAAAGAGTGCAGAAAGTGGAAGAAAAAACTGACATGACAGGAAAACAAGTGGAAGAGATGGACCAAAGACTGACTACATATGGAAGGAACCAGGAAAAGACAATAGTGGCCTTAGAGATAGATAAGGCTGACTTCTACTTAATATTTCAAAATGTGGAAGAAGAAAAAGGAGAGAACTTGCCGGAAAATAGTGTCAGAGATATTGGCAGAGCCAATGGAGGAGAGTAAAGAGAAGATACTAAATGAGATTGATGAAATATATAGAGTTCATACAAGATACACAATTAGACATAAGCTTACTAGAGAAGTACTTGTCAGATTTACCAAGAAAACAATGAGGAATGAGGTCTACAAACTGCAAGAAATGCAGCAATGAAATATAAAAGCAAAGAGGTGGTGGTATTGAAGCAAATTCCAAGAAGAGTAAGAGATATTAGAAAAGAGTATCAATTTCTGACTAGATGTTTAATTTAAAAAGGAGTGAGCTTCAGATGGCTGATACCAGAAGGAATAATGTTGAATTGGCGAGAAGAGAGATCCAGACTAGATACATTGGATAAGGCGGCACAATTCTACTAAGAAAATTTTGGAATGGAAGAGATAGAGAAAACAAAAGAGGAAGGGTGGATTAGAAGCCAAGAGAAGAAAGAAAAACAACCAAAAGTGATGACTAAAGAAGAAGAGGAAAGAGAAGCAAGAGAAGGAGCTCGAGCTAAGGAGATAGAAGAACAAAGAAAGATAAGAGTGACTAGAGCAACTAAAACCTTAAATAAGTGAGGAAATGGAAGAATTTCATTTTCTTTCAGTTAATTCCTACCTTATATTGATATCAAATTGAATATATAGTGTAGACATGTACATCATCATGCAATATTGATTATTAAATTTCTAAGTTTAATAATATTCTAGGAATGGGAAGAATGAGTGAATGAAACTTAGATATGATTTTCTCTACTCTATTAGATTGTTTTTAATTCCCTCTCTCTTTTATTCCTTTTCAAGTAGCTCCATCCATTTCTTCAAGGCATTTCTTTTAACAATTCAGCAGGGGAGAGTGTGTTCCTGAATGAGAAAGGGGAAGTAACAGGTGGATACGACATCACCAACTTGATCACTTTTCCAAACAAATCCTTTCAGAGAGTTAGAGTTGGAGAAATGGATCTACAGGCTCCAGAAGGAAAGGAATTATTCATTGATGAAGATCTAATTGTCTGGCACCCAGTCTTTAACCAGGTATCGAATTAGTGATTTCACCTGAATCTATTATGATCTATACCTTAATCCATTATGATCCCATTTTGAACATGGTCTCTTTAGAAATAAATAAACAATCTCATATTGTTTCAAATGTTGTGGATGGTCAAGGATTCCTCAAATTGACAAATATGATATTGCAATGTAAAAGCCAGGATTGCATATTTGGTGGGCATTTCCACTTGAAATCAGAAGAATGGCCATGTTTCCATGAGATTCTCACCATGTGCTATGATATACTTCCCATTCCCTTCAAACAGGAACTTTTCTACATCATTGTAATTTCTACATTATTTTAAGTTGTTGATGAAGTTGTTAAATACCGTATTTTTCGGAGTATAAGACGCACCTTTTTACCCCAAAAAAGAGGGTGAAAACTTGGGTGCATCTTATACACCTAATGCAGCCCCACCCAGCCACACCCACCCTTTGGCCTCTTCCTGCCAGCACTTTACCTCTTTGCAGCAAACAGGGCAAAACACAAGAAGAGCACAAGAAGAGATGATCTGCCTCCCGACCTACAGCTGACTGAGGCTTACAAGCCACGTGATAAAATGAAACTGAAACTAAGATGGCTGTGATGAGACATATTGCTGGGAGATAAACTGCTGGCAATATTAGACTGCTAAAATTGCAGGAAGGCAAGCTAGAGCTGCTGTAGCTCAAGAGATAGAGCTCTTGCCTCACAATCAGGAGGTTGTGAGTTCTATCCTTGGTAGAGGCAGATTCTGTTAATATGTTATTTTGTTAAATGTTTGTAGAGTGTTCAAATTATTAGACTTATTTTTTAAAGACTGCTTTATTATTGTTCTAGACAACTTAACAAAATGAAGAAGCTTTTTAAAATAAATGCTTGCTCTGAAGAGGCCCAGTGCTAATGTATCTTCTTTTAAATAGCAGAGAATACTTCCAGAAAGCCACATCAATTTTAAAGATCTGTAAAAGTATACTCCGAAATGTCCTGTTTTAGTATTAAGTATTAGTATTAAGTATTAGTATTAAAATAAGCCGGCTGAGAAACCCTGACTTAGTTATGTTTGGAGTAGATGTATTTAAAAAATTAGGAGGAGTTAGTGTGATTACATGTAAGAAAACTTTCTGGGATTAATATACTGCCATAAATGTACATTTCTCCAATTCTTTGCCATTTCTATGGGTCAGGCACACACGCACAGAAATACACAGCAAACAGTGTATATCATCTGTGCTGTTTGCTGTTTGGCAAATTGCTGGGAGGCCTTTTTTCCTTGTTTTCCTCCCCCAAAACTAAGGTGCGTCTTATACTTCGGTGCGTCTTATACTCTGAAAAATACGGTACTGTATCCTTTTGGGAAGTCAATAATCATGTTACTCCATTAATGAGAAAATTCAGAAACTCTTTTAAAAATTCTCCTTTTCAAAACATTTTCATGTTTATCATCAGGTTCTTCCACTTTCTCGATGCAACGACCCTTGTTTCCCTGGATCCTGGAAGAAAGGGATTGAGGGAAATCAGTTCTGCTGCTATGACTGTGTTCCATGCCCTGAAGGGAAGATTTCAAATCAAAATGGTAGAGTAGAAATTCTACCACATTTCATTAGACTTAAGCAAACTTTAATAAAAAGATCCACAGCAAAAATTAGATCAACATCTCACAGCTGTGGCTAGGGGAGCCTTTGCACAGGTTCTTCTGGTGCACCAATTGCCACCATACTTGGAGAAGGAGGCTCTACTCATGGTCACACATGCTCTTGTCACCTCTAGATTGTACTACTGTAATGCACTCTACATTTGGGCTACCCTTGAAGAGTATCCGGAGACTTCAACTGGTGCAAAATGTGGCTGCGTGTTCTGTGGTGGTTGTCTCAAGATACACCCACATAACACCTATACTCCACCAGTTGCATTGGTTGCCCATTGGTCTCCAGGTGCAATTCAAGGTGTTGATCATAATCTATAAAGCCCTACATGGCTTAGGTCCAGGCTATCTCCGGGACCGTATGCCTCATAATTCCCTTCGACCGGTCAGGTTCCACAGAGTGGGTCTCCTTCGGGTCCCATCAGCCAAACTATGCTGGCTGGCAGGGCCTAGGGCGAGGGCCTTCTCTCTAGGGGTCCCTGTTATCTGGAACCAACTTCCCCCAGAGATCCGAATTATCCCCACCTTGCTGGCCTTCCAAAAAGCCATTAAGACATGGCTCTTCCTGCAGGTGGGGTGATTTTGAGACAACTTTCCTCCATGTATGCATGGTTTTGTTTGACTTTTTAAAACTCTTTTTAAATTGTTTTTAATAATTTTATTGTTTAGTTGTTCCTTAAAATGTTGTACACAACCCTGAGTCCTCTACATGGGTGCAGATAAATAATGTCATTTTCAATAATTTGGAATGCCTAGATGACAAATTTCTTGACTTTCCTCCCAGATATGCATGACTGTTTTAAATGTCCAGAAGATCATTATCCAAATGAAGGAAAGAAAGGCTGCATCCTGAAACCAGTTGTGTTTCTAACATTGGAAGAAACCTTAGGAATTGGTTTAGCCTCAGCAGCTCTTGGTTTCTTCTCCCTGACATCTTGGGTACTTGGAACTTTTATTAAGCACAGGGATACCCCCATTGTCAAAGCCAATAACCGGTCCCTCACCTACACCCTCCTTGTCTCTCTTCTGCTCTGTTTTCTCTCTTCTTTGTTCTTCCTCAGCCAACCTGGCAAAGTGACCTGCCTTGCCTGACAATCAATGTTTGGCATCACTTTCTCTGTGGCCATTTCTAGTGTTCTGGCCAAAACAATTACTGTGGTTGTGGCTTTCATGGCCACTAAACCAGGATCTCAGATGAGGAAGTGGGTGGGGAAAAGATTGGCTCTTTCTATTGTCCTTTCCTGCTCTCTTGTCCAAGTATGTATTTGTATCCTTTGGTTGTCGACATCACCTCCGTTCCCTGAGTTGGACAAGCATTCAGAGCAGCAAGAAATGATTTTACAATGCAATGAGGGGTCAGCTTTCTTCTTCTACTGTGTCTTGGGCTACATGGGTGTCTTGGCCATTGCCAGCTTTATTGTGGCTTTCTTTGCCCGTAAATTACCTGACAGCTTTAACGAAGCCAAGTTCATTACTTTCAGCATGTTGGCCTTTTGCAGTGTTTGGATCTCCTTCTTTCCAGCCTATCTGAGCACAAAAGGCAAAGCCATGGTAGCTGTGGAGGTCTTCTCCATCTTGTCCTCCAGTGCTTCATTACTGGGATGCATATTCCTGCCAAAGTGCTACATCATTATTATTAAGCCTGAGCTGAACCACAGAGAGCAACTCATAAAGAGGAATTAGTACCCCAAGTGTATTTGTATACATCCAAATTAGACTATGTTTTTCTCTAGGTCGTACAATATATGTGGCTATGATGGTATATGTATAATTTTGTATTTATTTATTTTTTCATATTTATGTAGTGTATATTGGAGGTGGTGGCCCTTTGAGAGCTGTATGCAATGAAATTTTCTTGTAATGTATGCTGATTAATGTACATTTAAAGTGACAATAAAGTTACCATAAGTCTAAGTTGCTACATTTCACAATTTTCCAAGATTCTTTCATGAAGCACTACTTAAATATAGTAAAAAGCTAGTTACCATTTTATGAATATATATTTAACATGGTGTTATAGTATATCACTTTGGGATTTGTTAGACTTCTTCAAAATGAGTTTTAAAGTTTGTGAATGCCATACATTTAACTGCATTTTACAAAATACTTTCATGACAAGTCACAACCATTTCCTCTCTATCCATAAATCTATTTTCATTGCAACGTGTTTTCAGATTTCAATAATATGGAAAAATTTGATCAAATGAAGTTAAATGTATTTTTCCTTCTGCTTCATCCTTTATTCAAAGTTGTGCTGACCAAAGGCCATAATAAAGGGTGATCTGAATTGGTTTGGAATTAGAAGTCTGACATTTTTTTCATTAAAGCAAAGGTGAAATCCACTACAAATCATAGGAAAAAAATGTATATTCCTCACTGATAGAGAGAGAGGGACAACACAGATGAATTTTTTTTGTGAAAAATTCTGAGCGTTCCCCTACATGGAGATGAATGATAAGTATATAGGTATGTAGGTAGTAATGGAGAGAGAGAGATAAAGAGAGATGGAGAGACAGAGAGGCAGAGTGTCTATGAACAGGACAAGTGGCCTAAATGAATATCAAAGTGCAATCCTCATTTCACTTAGGGTCAGTGTTATAAATATGAACTCAAAAGATAGCAAAGTACAGTCTAGATCTCAATATTTAACAGAATAACAGAGTTGGAAAGGATTGTGGAGGTCTTCTAGTCCAACCCCTTGCCCAAGCAGGAGAGCCTATTCCATTCCAGACAATTGCCTGTCCAATCTCTCCTTATAAGCTGCCAATGATAGAGCTCAAAACTTTTTAAGGCAAACATTTCCAATGTTCACTTGTCCTCACTGTCGGGAAATTTCTTCTTAGTTCTAAGTTGAATTCTACTCTTGATAAGTTTCCATCCATTACTTCTTGCAAATATTGGAACACTGCTGCCACGTCACCCATAGACTTTCTCTTCCTTAGACAGTTCCTGCAACCATTCATCATATATTTTAATTTCCACAAACCATCTTTGTTGCTCTTCTCTGCACACTTTCTACAGTCTCAACACCTTTTTGTATTCCGGTGACCAGAACTGGATGTAGTATTAAAAATGTGGTTGTCAACCCTGAACCTGACCTGGCTGAGGTCTTGGAACTTCAGTGTTGCCACACTGGAGCGAGGGATAGGGGGAGGAATTAGAGATAGCTGGGGCTGTGTAGTCAAAATAAAATACTTTCACCTGGGAACCAAGGACATTCTCACACTTGGCCGGAGGAAGGAGGAGTGATGTCACCAGACCAGTGGACGCTGCCTTGATTGGGCCATGTGATTGATTGTTTGGGATTGAGGGAAAAACTTTTATGTTTAATTATGTGAGAATCAAGTGGGCTTTCAGAATTGGTTTTCACCAGAGATGTGCCAATATGATATTTCCAATAAATAAATATTCCATCAAATATTCTTTGATGGAATTTACCTGCCTCAGAGTTTTTGCTTGCAATGGATCTATTACTTGGAACCCTGACAGTGGTCTTAGCAAGACAGAATAGAGTGGTACTAATACTACATGTATCTTGATACTAATCTTATGTTGATCCATTTAGCACTGCACTGGGCTTTTTGGCACTTGCAGCACACTGCTGACTCATTCTTTAGTGATAATCCACTAGATTCCCAGATTCCTGTCACAGTTAAAGAAATAGGAGGGGAAAAAATAGAACCAGGATTCACATACATCAGAAAAAAAATTGGAGGAAGGCATTGCCAAATGTCGCGGAGACAAGGATTCCCCAAGTTCCACAGGTGAACTCTGATATCCATGTCGCCAGGGGACCTGGTTCGGTCAGAACCAGGTTGGAACCACCCAGGAGGGGTCGTGAAGAAGAGAGACACAATTGGCAACCTGGGCGGGGTGGCAACCCTCCCAGGGAACCGGCAGAGAGCTCTTGACTGGTGGCGCTGGAAAACAACTTGCAGAAGTCGTTCAAGCCGCGGCGGCCACGAACGGTCGGATCGTTTGTTTTTAAGATAGGACGTCATCTGGGGAAGGAGATTCAAGATAAAGTGCTGGAGAGAAAAGTCGAAATTGAAGCTGGTGAGTTTTACTGCTGAAGGGAGGCCTTGGGATTTTTTTAAACCTAAAGGGGAACAAAAGGACTGAAAAAGTGATTAAGCGGCTATCTAGCAAATACAAGACCACAGAGAAACTAACTTAAAGAAAGTGGTAACTAAAGTCCAATTTTGAAAACTCTGAATTGTGGGATGAAAGATCCGGTGGAATCTAAAGCGGCTGGAAGATAAGAACAGAAGAAAATATTTTGTTTAAATTTGAAAGGATTTAAATATATATAAATATATTGCTGAACAGGAAAGACTGACTTGTGGGATTAAGGAAGAGTGCCATGATTAATTTGTTATCACTTTAAAAGACACTGTCTCCATCTTTCTGGACTGGAATGAATTTGAAATGAACTTTATTATGCTAAATGTTAAAAATGGATATTTTACTTTAAAGAAGATAATTACAATAGGCTGTGAAACAGATACTTGTAAACAGCTGGATTGAAAGACTTGTGAATTATGATTTTGACAACATGGAGGCATGTGATTACGAAGAGTTTGTATTTCTTTTAAAATATCTTTGTGAGGACTTAAGGAGATACTGTTTGGAGTTTTCACATGGAGTTAGAAAAGAAAAATAGAAAGCAATAGATGACAACAAGGACATTTAAAAAATGATGACAAGGAATGAAACTGGAATGAATGCAAAACAAGAGGTCAGCAGAGAGGAGAAGAAATTAGAAGAGGAAGAACAGGTGGAAGAAGATGTTGAGACTTATACCGATAAAAGGAAAGAGGACATTAAAAAGGATTTGATTAATGGCTATATTGAATTTTATGATGATTACACTGAGGTTAACAGTGACAAAAAGAGAATAGGGCGAGCATACCGGTATTGGATACGACAAATTAAAAAAGAAGGAGGAAATAGGGGGAAGGGATCAAGAAGAGCTGAAGGAAGATTTATACAACTAATAAACACAAAGAGGAAAAAAGGAGAGTGGGAAGGAAGCTGGGGGTACAAAGGTAAAAGAAAGAGGAAAAAAGGGAAATTAAGAAAAGGAGAATGGCAACTTAAAGAAAATGGATATTTTTTTTGTTTTTTGTGGGGGGAAGAGAGAATTTTTTTCCATTATTATATAATATTTGTTTATTTGTAGTGGAAATTGATGGAGAAATATATAACTTAGCATGGTGAATATATTTGATCATGACAATTTGATTTGATCGGGAGTAGGGCGGCATATAAGAAAAACAAAATAAATAAATAAAATAAATTATTGATAGCGAATAAGATATATTTTAATATTTAAACACTAATATAACCATTTATATGATGAATATGAACTTATATGAAATGGTATTATTGGGAAATTATAATCTTATTGCAGACTAAAAAAGCTGGTTTGTTAGATTAAATTTAAAATTGAAGTAAATAAATATTTTGTACCATCAGAGGGGAAGATAAATTAGAGCAAAACAAATGAGTTAATGTGTGGAAACCTACTGTATAAAACTGGAATAATTATTATTTCCTTTCTTTCTGTATATTATTTGAATATTATACAAAGAATTTAATGTAAACTAATATTTTATTATAACTTATATAAGTGAATGTTGAACTCTTATGGGCAATTAGTTATGAGAAAAATAAGGATTAAATAAAAAAAATATAAATGATGAGTAAAGAAAATAAGGAAGAGAAGGAAACATGACGGCCTGGGATTGAAGAAGCAAGAGAAACAATAACTAGCGGAGGAGGTAAGCTATAGCGGTTAATTTAGTTTGAAATATTTGAATCAAGTGGTGGAATACCCAGAAGACAAAATTAGACTTTTAATGGAGGCAGCATTAGAAAGATAGCTCATACCTGAAGTACAACACTTATTTAGACTATAGGATTATAAATTATTTATTTATCTATCTATCTATCTATCTATCTATCTATCTATCTATCTATCTATCTATCTATCTATCTATCTATCTATCTATCTATCTATCTATCTATCTATCCATCCATCCATCCATCCATCCATCCATCCATCCATCCATCCATCCATCCATCCATCCATCCATCCATCCATCCATCTATCTATCTATCTATTTATTTATTTATTTATTTATTTATTTATTTATTTATTTATTTATTTATTTATTTATTTATTTATTTATTTATTTATTTATTTATTATTTGCTCAATCTTATAGGCCGCCCAACTCCCGCCAAATATAGAAAACTGGGGCAAAATAAGACACTGACCTATGTTTGATTGACTTAAAATGTATGTACATCTATGTTACTGATATATTTTAAGGTATGTGAGTATTGTTATATTAATGGAATTTGTAGACAAAAATTCAAAAAAAAAGAAAAAAAGAAAAAGAAAAAACTGTCTCAAAATCAGGAGATTTTGGGAGAACCGATAGCGATAACCTGCAGGTGGGCCTGCCCCTTCCGCTCCCCCATAGACCGCTATGTCGTTCTATTTAGGCTCATTTTGAAGCAGCGTTGGATAATCCACAGCCCAGGTGACTCTATCCGGATCACTGGGAAAATTCTCAATACTCACTATCATTGAAAAGTGATTGAAAGGTGACCATTTGAATCCACAATTATACCTTGTGAGAAAAGTAGGTGTCACTGAAGATGGCTTCCTTCCACCATTGGAATTCCTCTCTGGATTCTGCTACTCAGAAAATACACCTGGTGTAGGAGAGCAGATGAAAAGTTGCTTTTCGTGACATTTTGCTCTCTTGCACATGATATTCCTCAAATGCTCCAGAATTCACTACATGTCAACATGTCTACTGTGCCTTGAGTGTACTACTGACTCCCTTGATTTTTTTTCACAGCAGTACAGCAATTGCCTCGGTTCTAGTATATAAAATTAAATTGTTGAACCATTAGCCAATTATTATCTCATCAAAACAAAATAATTATCTCCTACAGGAATCACCATGTTTTCTTAGCTAGACCAAAACACCAAAGGCTGCACAGAAGAGAATGATATTCAAAAACAATCAAGGTATCAGCGTGGACATAAAGGAACACTTGAACCACAGGAATTTTGGCACAAGGATAATAACGGCTCTGTCAGATTCATTGCTTCAGGTTTCTACCCTCTGCTCTCTTCTGCCAGAGTAGCTGTTCAAATCTGGGTGGAATTCAGGATACAAATTTGTGCTCACACGGATCTTCAAATAGAAAATAATAGATTTTCTCATTAGGTGCATTGTCAGATATAACCCTTGGATCAATCTTTAGATGAAGTATTGGGTTTATGTACTTTCTGATCGGTAAGATGGAAGGGAAAACATTTTCACAATAACAAAAGCATGACGATGTTTCTTGTGGTTTTTTTGGTGCACAAAGTACTTACTCTGAAATGCCCTGCAAGTGATGCTTTCCTTGTTCCACATGAGTGGTTCCAGCCTGGAGACTTCATCGTTGGTGGGATGGTGTCTCACCTCCATTACAACATTTTTGAAATTAAATTTAGTGAAAACCCTTCTATAAAACCTTATGACATGCCAATGTAAGATTTTTTTTCTGTCTAATGTTACCTAGATTTTCAAAAATACTTCATATGACTAAAAACTTCTTTGTACAGAAATGCAGGGTTTTTAATATAATCTATGCCTTTCTTTCTTTCTATTGTCTCGTGTTATGAGAGAAGAAATAACCTTCTTTACATTATTTTAGAGTTTTTCACATGAAATGAACAAAATTTCAGATCAAGAAGTCTCTATTTCAACATCTCCTGAGGTAAAGATAATTTTTAGAAAGATTTGGCATTATCTCTCCTCACAAAACATACATAGAGAGGCACGATTTTTACAGAGACACAATTGGGAGCGTCTTAACAAAGTGCATCACTGTTTGGTTTGGTGGCAGCAGTGCCTCAGATAGAAAGTCCATTCAGAGAGTGGTAAGGACAGCCGAGAAGCTCACTTCCTGTTATTCATGATACTGTTTATAAGAACTACAGTATGTGCTTAGTGCTCAGCTGTTTTTCTCACCATGTACATGTATACATCCGAACTAGACTGTATTGTTTCTCTATGTGATATAACATATATGGGTATATACATAATTTTGTATTTATTATTTATTTGTTTTGTCATGTTTAATGTAATATATATTGGACGTGGTGACCCTCTGAGAGCTGTATATAACAAAATTTCATTTTAATGTATGCCTATTAGTGTACATTCAAAGTGACAATAAATTATTCCAAGCTCTAAAAAATAATACAGGAAATAAGTGATTCCCGCAGAATCTGTTCATATACCATTTTCTGAACACATCATAGAAAATAAATACAGATCTTTGAAAACAGTCTCTATTTGTAATTGTTGCAGTACATATTTGTTGGAGGTCATGGAAAGGCTGTGTAAAATAAATTTGAATTCTGTAAAAATTACAATAAAGGAGAATATTTTAGTTCAGGATGGAAACGAAAGGTCTTTGGTGCTCTCTGAGATGTATTGTTTTCTTGCAGACATTTCATTATCCAAACTAGATACCATCCTCAGTGCCAGGCAGTGTTGATGTTACCTATTTTGGACAATGAAATGTCTGCAAGAAAGCCACCAAGCTCAGAGAGCACCAAGGATCCCTCGGTAAAAATTATTAAGAATTTTAGAAAATGTGATTATCTTTTTTACTACTATCAGAGAAAGAAATGTTTATTATTCACACAGAAATGATGCCACCTTATACTAACTGTCAACTTCCTTTCTGAACTGGGTAATTTAAACTATTTGCAGTGAAGTAACCAAATTCTACCAGCACGTCGGATTTTGCTGTAAAGGGGATCAAGAATCTAGGTATTTGTTTGGCAGTAATGTAAGTTTTGAACCACTGGGAGATTGGCACAAAGGATAATAAGAGCTCTGTCAGATTCATTGCTTCAAGTTTCTATGCTCTGTTCCCTTCTGCCAGAATATATGTGCAAATCCTGGCGGTATTCAAGATACAAATTTGCACTCACATTTCTATTTTTTATTTTCAAGTAGAAAATGGTAGATTTTTCTTATTAATTTCATTCTCAAATATAATCCTTAGATGAAGTATTGGATTATATATACTTTCCAATTGGTAGGATGGAAGACAAAACTTCTGCACAATAACAAAAGCATCAAAATGTTTCTCTTAATGTTTTTAGCGCACAGAGTAGTTACTCTGAGCTGCCCTGCAAGTAATGCTTTCCTACATGAGTGGTACCAGCCTGGAGACTTCATCATTGGTGGGATGGTGTCTCACCTCCTTTATTTATTTATTTATTTATTTATTTATTTATTTATTTATTTATTTATTTATTTATTTATTTATTTATTTATTTATTTATTTATTTATTTATTTATTTATTTATTTATTTATTTATTTATTTATTTATTTATTTTGTCAACACGTGTACAAGATAACAGGTATGATATAAACATAAACATAAGCAAAGTATGTATAGGTAAATTTAGACAATAGGACAGAAGGACAGGGACAATAGGCATGATGGTGCGCTTATGCATGCCCCTTACAGACCTCTTAGGAATGGGGTGAGGTCAACAGTAAATAGTCTAAGGTTAAAGTTTTTGGGGTTTGGGGAAGAAACCACAGAGTCAGGTAGTGCATTCCAGGCCTTGATCACTCTGTTGCTGAAGTTGTATTTTCTGCAGTCGAGTTTTGAGCAGTTTACATTGAGTTTGAATCTATTGTGTGCTCATGTATTGTTGCGGTTGAAGCTGAAGTATAAATTGACAGGTAGGACTTTAACACTTTATTGAAAGTAAATTTCAAGAAAACCCTGCTATAACACTTTATGGCATACCAACATAAGAATTTTCTTTGCTATCTAATCTTAGCCAGATCTCCGAAAAGCCCTTATATGCGAAAAAGCTGTTTGTGAATAAATACTGTATATAATTCTTTTAATGTGATCAATGCTTCCTGTGTCTTTCAAATGCATCTGGTTCTGGCAGAAGAAATAATCTTCTTTACAAAATTTCAGATCAAGAAGTCTCTTATTGAACATATATTGAGGTTAAGGTAATTTTAAAAAAGGTTTGGCATTATCTGTCTTCACAGAACATACATACAGTAAATGAGTAGTACACATGCTGAAAGTATTCATATAAAATTTGATGAAAATCTCATCGAAAATAAATATAGTACTACTTGTATTTGTTGCAGTATGTTTGTTGCACATCATGGAAATGTTGTGTGAAAAGTAAATTTGAACTCTATGCAAATTACCAATAAAGGACAATTTCATTATTCAAACTAGATAGCAGCACCAGTGCTAAGCTGGGATGATGTTACAAAGGTGAAAGCCAGAAGAATCACATGTCAGCAAGAAAGCAACCAAGCTCAGAGAACATCAAGGACCCCTCTGTAGAAATTATTAAGAATTTTAGGAAGGCTGTTAACTTTCTATTACCATCAGATAAAGAAATATCTGTTATCTATAAATGAAAGATGCCTCCTTATAAGAATTGTCAACTTACATTTTCAACTAGAATAATTACATTATTTGCAGTGTAACACCCAAATTTCACCAACACGTCCTTGCCTTGGCTTTTGCGGCGAAGCAGATCAATGAGGACTCCCAGATCTTACCTAACATCACACTCGGGTTCCACATCTACGACAGTTACCTGAATGCAAGGATGACCTATCGCACCACCCTGGACCTGCTTTTCAAATCCCAGGAATTTGTCCCTAACTACAAATGTGAAAGCCAGAAGAACCTTATGGCTATCATTGGAGGATTGGATTTTGACACATCATCTTACATAGCTGAAACTATAGGTTTCTTCAAGATTCCACAAGTAAGCTGTGATGGGGTTGTGGAATCAGATCAAAGATTAGGCTTGGGTTAGTGTTAAGGTGTTGTGTATGGCTTCGGATCTATTACTTAGCATTCTATTCTGAAACTACAATGCCAAATACAGGAAGTAAACATCCAGAGTCATTCCATACTTGAGTGAATATTTGAATGTACGTAGTATACTCTTTGAATGCATTGATCTCTTATATGTCTTTGAAGTAATTCCAAGTAATTCCTTTCTATATTAATATTTAGAAGAATTCTAGGAAAAAATGTTCCTTGAATACTTTACGAGAGGAGCCCTCCACTCCTCTATTTGCAACAGAATACCTTACGCAACCAGACTTGAAATCCTGGGCTTAGAAAGCTTAGAATTACGTCGCCTTCAGCACGACCTAAGCATAGCTCGTAAAATTATCTGCTACAACGTCCTTCCTGTCAACGACTACTTCAGCTTCAACCACAACAATACACGAGCACACAACAGATACAAACTCAAAGTGAACCGCTCCGAACTTGACTGTAGAAAATACGACTTTAGCAACAGAGTGGTTAATGCCTGGAACTCACTACCTGACTCTGTGATTTCATCACCAAACGCCCAAAACTTTACCCTTAGACTGTCCACTGTTGACCTCACCCGATTCCTAAGAGGTCAGAAAGGAGAGTGCATAAGCGCACCAGCGTGCCTACTGTCCCTGTCCTAATGTTCCCTCTTATCAGTACCCAACTTATGTATATAAACAATGTTATATCTATGTATATTACCAATATGTACTTGACAAAATAAATAAAATAAATGTATTTCATAAGAAATCTAGATAAGAAGAAATAGATTTGATTTAACATTTCAATAAAATACTATTCCACTTTCTTATAGCTGACATATGGCTCATTAGCCCAAAAGGAATTTCAGACCAGTAAATTCTCTTCAGTTTATTCCATGGTCCCAAAAGAGGACCATCAGTATATTGGGATTATCCAGCTACTTCATCATTTCAGATGGACATGGATTGGGATTTTTTCTGTTGATAACTACAATGGAGAAAATTTCTTACAGAAAATGCAGCCCTTACTTTCAGAGAACGGAATCTGCTCAGCATTTATACAAAGGCTTTCACAACTAATCCGCATGGAAGACTTCCTAGAAGACCAAACAATCTCAATGATTTCCATTAATATGAAGAATAACAAATCCAATGCATTTCTTGTCTATGGAGAATCCTGGGCTATTACGTGGCTAAGATTTATTCCATTTATAGTAGATCATGAAAGCAAGGAAATTGCATTGTTTACAAAGGTGTGGATCATGACTGCACAGATTGATTTCATATTATCAGGATTTCAAATCAAGTGGGATCTCCAGATCTTCCATGGGGCTATTTCCTTCACCGTTCATTCAACAGCAGTTGTAGGTTTCAAGGAATTTCTTCAGACTGTAAATCCTCTTTCAGTCTCCAGAGATGGGTTTCTGCAGGATGTTTGGGAACAATTGTTTGAGTGTTCATTTCCAAAACCAGAATTAGAAGAAATGCATAGTGAGCAGTGCACTGGGCAGAAGAAGCTAGAAGATCTTCCTGCGCCTTTGTTTGAAATGGAAATGACTGGTCAAAGCTACAGTGTCTACAATGCTGTTTATTCTGTGGCTTATGCTTTGCAAGCTCTGTACACATTATATTCCAAAAGGAAAAAAACTATGATTGGTAAAAAAATTGACTATCCATATCTGCAGGCTTGGCAGGTATTCCCTTTGCATCGGATACTTCTTTTATTTCAATGAGCAGTTGATGTAAAATTATGTTTTGAACCCACTGTGGAAAGTCTTAATATTTTCTATGTGTGGAATCAAGTTAAGTATGAGAAACAATCTAGAAATAAGGTGAAATTTCCTGACAGTGAGAATAATTAATTAGTGGACAAACTTGCCTTCAGAAGTTATGGATACTCCAACACTGGAGATGTTTACAAAGTGATTGGATAGTGATTTGTTTAAAATGGTATAATGTCTCCTTCTTGAGCAGTGTGTTGGGCTAGAAGACCTCCAAGGTCCCTTTCATCTCTGTTATTCTGTTCTGTATAAACTAGACACAGAAAAAGTAATTTATTTTGAGCCTTAGCTTTCCTGACTTCATTTTTGCAAGTTTGAGCTATTTGCAGATATTCTGCTTTGGTTATTCCCCACCCCACCCCTTCCACTTTTTATACTTGATCTTTTTCTCATTCAGTTTTTCAGAGTATTTTGTGCAGCCATACTTTTGAGATCTCTTATTTTTCTCCTTCATTGGAATTGTGCTAGAATGGCCTTTTTATCATCTATCTATCTGTCTGTCTGTCTGTCTGTCTGTCTGTCTGTCTGTCTGTCTGTCCGTCCGTCCGTCCGTCCGTCCATCCATCCATCCATCCATCCATCCATCCATAATCCATTCTTTGCAATAATCTCCATCTCATATCTATCTATTGAAGAATGAGTCTCAAATTGTCAAATCTGGCTAAAGGAAATTTATAATATTTCACAATATCAAATATATTTATACCACTGAGGAAAGATTAACTATGTTCTAGGTTTCATTATTGTCTAATATAATTGAAGAAATTTGATTAATCCCAATAACCTACTTTCATTCTCCTTTGGTTCATTCTTATCGTTCCTGAAAATAATATCAATTTAATGATAGAGTTGCCATGTACATTTCTATGAAATATCAATTACCAAATTTCTAAGTGTACATATTTCATAATTGTTATAGAAATGGAAATAATGCATCAATGAAACTTGAATACAGTGTTCTCCTCTCTAGTACATTGTATTCATCCCCCTTTCTCTTTCATTCTCTTTCAAGTAGCTCCATCCATTTCTTCAAGGCATTTCTTTTAACAATTCAGCTGGGGAGAGAGTGTTCCTGAATGAGAAAGGGAAAGCAACAGGTGGATTTGACATCACCAACTTGATCACTTTTCCAAACAGATCCTTTCAAAAAGTTAGAATCGGAAAGATGGATCCCACTGCTCCAAAAGGGAAGGAATTATTCATTGATGAAGATGTGATTGTCTGGCACCCAGCTTTTAACCAGGTATGGAGCCATTTAATCAACATGCTTTAATCCATTATGAACTCATATTGAACATAGTCATTTTAGAAATCTAATTTCTGTTTTGTTTTAAATAAAGAATGGCATATTATTTTCAAATATTGTTGATGATCAAACATTTGTCAAATTGACAAAATCACATTACAATACAAAAGCATGCTTGCATATTTCATTTGCATTTCCATTTATAATCACAAGAGTGGCCATGTTTCCATGACATTGATATCCTGTTACATTATTTAAACACTTTACCCTTCAAAAAGGACTTTTTCTATACTATTTTAATTTCTACTTATTAAATTTCTACATCTTTCTAAGTTGTGGATAAAGTTGTTAAATTCAGTGCCCTTTGGGAAGTCAAAAAAATTTTGTTACATGCAGGAGAAAAAATTCAAACTCTTTTTAATATCTCCCTTTTCAAAACTTTTTCATGTTTATCACCAGGTTCCTCCGCTTTCCCGATGCAATGACCCTTGTTTCCCTGGATCCTGGAAGAAAGGGATTGAGGGGGATCAGTTCTGCTGCTATGACTGTGTTCAATGCCCAGAAGGGAAGATTTCAAATCAAACTGGTAGGTTAGGCATTCTACCAATTTTCATTAGACTTAAGCAAACTTTAATAAACTACTTCGATGCATACAAATAATAAGGTGCTTTTCAATCATTTGGAATGTCTAGGTGACATATTCCTTGATTTTCCTTTCAGATATGGATGACTGTTCTGAATGTTCAGAAGATCATTATCCAAATAAAGAAAAGAAAGGATGTATCCTGAAACTGGTGGTGTTTCTAACCTTTGAAGAAACCATAGGAATTAGTTTATCCTCAGCAGCTCTTTGTTTTTTCTCCTTGACATCTTGGGTACTTGGAACTTTTATTAAGCACAGGGATACTCCCATTGTCAGAGCTAACAACCGGTCCCTCACCTACACCCTCCTTGTCTCTCTTCAGCTCTGTTTTCTCTCTTCTTTACTCTTTCTCAGCCAACCTGGCAAAGTAACCTGTCTTCTCCGACAATCAATGTTTGGCGTCACTTTCTCGGTGGCCATTTCTAGTGTACTGGCCAAAACCATCACCGTGGTTGTGGCTTTCATGGCCACTAAGCCAGGATCTCAGATGAGGAAATGGGTGGGGAAAAGATTGGCCTTTTCTACTGTCCTTTCCTGCTCTCTCTTCCAGGTATGCATTTGTATCCTTTGGTTGTCGACATCACCTCCATTCCCTGAGTTGGACATGCACTCAGCACTCCAAGAAATGATTTTACAGTGCAATGAGGGGTCAGCTTCCTTCTTCTACTGTGTCTTGGGCTACATGGGTATCTTGGCCATTGCTAGTTTTATTGTGGCTTTTTTTGCCCGTAAATTACCTGACAGCTTTAATGAAGCCAAGTTCATCACCTTCAGCATATTGGCCTTTTGCAGTGTGTGGATCTCCTTCATTCCAGCCTATCTGAGCACAAAAGGCAAAGCCATGGTAGCTGTGGAGGTCTTCTCCATCTTGGCCTCCAGTGCTGCATTACTGGGATGCATATTTCTGCCAAAGTGCTACATCATTATTTTTAAGCCTGAGCTAAACCACAGAGAGCAGCTCATAAAGAGGAATTAGTACCCCAAGTGTATGTGTATATATATATATATATATATATATATATATATATATATATATATATATATATATATATATATATATATATATATATATAACATCCAAATTAGACTGTGTTGTTTCTCTGGGTCATATAATATATGTGGTTATGAGGGTATATGCATAATTTTGTACTTATTTATTTTGTCATGTTCATGTAGTGTATATTGGAGGTGATGGCCCTTTGAGAGCTGTATGCAATGAAATTTTCTTTTAATATACGCTGATTAGTGTACATTTAAAGTGACAATAAAGTTATCATAAGTCTAAGTTGCTACATTTTCACAATTCTTTCATAAAGCACTACTTAAATATAGTAAAAAGCTAATTACCATTTTACGAATACACATTTAACATAGTATAGAATTCTACTGTTGATAAGTTTCCATCCATTACTTCTTGCAGATATTGGAACACTGCTACTATGTCACCCCTAATCTTTCTCTTCATAGACAGTTCATATACTAAACATAGACAGTTCCTGCAACCATTCATCATATATTTTAATCTCCACACACCTAATCATCTTTGTTGCTCTTCTCGGCACTCTTTCTATGGTCTAAACACCTTTCTGTATTCCAGTGACCAGAACTGGATGTAGTATTACAAATGTGGTTGTCAACCCTGAACCTGACCTGGCTGAAGGAATCTTGGAACTTCAGTGTTGCCACACTGGAGTGAGGGATAGGGGGAGGAATTAGAGATAGCTGGGACTGTGTAGTCAAAATAAAATACTTTCCCCTGGGAACCAAGAACATTCTCACACTTTGCCGGAGGAAGGAGGAATGATGTCACCAGGCCAGTGGACGCTGCCTTGATTGTTTGGGATTGAGGGAAAAACTTTTATGTTTAATTAGGTGAGAACCAAGTGGGCCTTCAGAGTTGGTTTTCAACAGATTTGTGCCAATATGATATTTCCAATAAAGCTATTCTTTGGTGGAATTTACCTGCCTCAGAGTTTTTGCTTGCAATGGATCTATTACTTGGAACTCTGACAGTGATCTTAGCAAGGCAGCATAGAGTAGCACTAATGCTACATGTATCTTGATACTAATGTTATGTTTATCCACTTAGCACTGCACTTGGTTTTTTGCCACTTGCAGCACACTGCTGACTCATTCTTTTTTTTAAAATAATTTTTAATAAATTTTTAGAACATTAAAAAAACATATATACATATTCACGTTTTTCATTCCTGTGACATTGGTTCAAAGTCACTATACATATATATATACTTCCAATATACTGTCATTTTATGTAGTATTTACATTTGCAATCATTTAAATATTTTTTTATTCTTTCTAATTTCTAACCAATTGTAGAATTTTTCCCATACTGCATAAAATTCTTTCTCATCACGATTTTGTAATTCCAGCATCAGTTTTGTCATTCCTGCACAATCCATCTTTTTATTATTATCATGTTCTCCGTTGGGGGATTTTCTTCTTTCCATATTTGGGCAAAGATTATTCTAGCAGCAGTAAGAATATGCATTATCAAATTTTGGTTTTCTTTGGTCCATTGTCCTCTAATAATTCCCAATAAATATATCTCTGGTTTAAATTCAATTTCTGAATCTGTCATTTCTTGTAACCATGTCCTGATCATGCTCCAGTATCCTCTTGCCACTGGGCAGGACCACCACATATGGTAGTATGTGCCATGTACCTGTTTACATTTCCAGCATCCTGGGTTCATGTTGGAATATATTTTGTTGAGTCTAGCTGGAGCTAGATACCAACGATAATACATTTTATATAAGTTTTCTTTGTATGGTGTTGATAAGGTCAATTTGTAATTTTCCTGCTGACTGATTCTTAAATGGTTATCCACTAGATCTCCTATATTCCTCTCACAGTTACTTCTGTAGAGCCAGGTACCACCTAATGGCAGACAGACACAATTCCAAGAATTATTATTACTAGTGATGAGGACACCAGTAACTTTACAGAGCAGATTAAGATTTTGCCCTGATTTTCAATTTCAGGCCCTGATGAAACAAGTTGTACATCACAAAGGCATCCTAAAGAAATAGGAGGGGAAAAAATAGAATCAGGATTCACATACATCAGAAAAAAATGTTTCAAAATCAGAGGTAGTATTCTGCCGGTTCGGACCGGTTTGGGAGAACTGGTAGCGGCGACCTTCAGGTGGGCCTGCCCCCCTCCGCCTCCCCACCCCGACGCTATGTTGTTCTATTTAGGTGACTCATTTTGAAGCAGGGTTGGATAATCCACAGCCCAGGTGACTCTATCCGGATGACTGGGAAAATTCTCAATACTCACTATCTATCATTGAAAAGTGCTTGAAAGGTGACCATTTGAATCCACAATTATACCTTGTGAGAAAAGTAGGTGTCACTGAAGATGGCTTCCTTCCACCATTGGAATTCCTCTCTGGATTCTGCTACTCAGAAAATACACCTGGTGTAGGAGAGCAGATGAAAAGTTGCTTTTCCTGACATTTTGCTCTCTTGGACATGATATTCCTCAAATGCTCCAGAATTCACTACATGTCTACATGTCTACTGTGCCTTGAGTGTACTACTGACTCCCTTGATTTTTTTTCACAGCAGTACAGCAATTGCCTCAGTTCTAGTATATAAAATTAAATTAAGGGCAAAGATTTCAAAGAAAAGATCTGACAAAGATCTTGGGAAGTAGTATGCAATGGTTCTAGTGTTGTTCTTAATTATTGTACCCATCTGAAACTCCTGACAAATCAAGCCATTCAGGATGTTTCATCAACTATTTTTTTCCTCATGATTACCTTGAGATCAGTTTAATGCAGGCAGTCTTCAACTTAAAACCACAATTGAGCCCAACATTTCTGTTGCTAAGTAAAAAAATTTGTGAAGTGAATTTTGCCCCATTTTATGACCTTTCTTCCATAGTTGTTAAGTGAATAACTGCAGTTGTTAAATTAGTAACCCCGCTGTTAAGTGAATCTGGCTTCCCCATTGACTTTGATCACAAAGGGGGATCATGGGATGCCAGGACACTGCAACCGTCACAAATACAAGTCAGTTGCAAGTGTCTCAATTTTAATCACATGATCATGGGGATGCTGCAATGGTCATAAGTGTGAAAAATGGTCATAACTTACGTTTTTCAGTGCCGTTGTGCTTGAAAGATAGTCAGCTAATGCATGTGCATGGGCTAACAACTCTACTAGAGAATGCTTATTTGTCTTACACAAAGTTTATGTAAGAGAGACAACAAGCAGTAGAGTAACTGTCACAAGAAAGCTCTATAGAACAAGGCTACAGTCTGGAGAAAGTTGGTTGGATCACCTCCAGTTCATGAGGAAAACCTTCCTTGAATTAGAAGAGCAAGGAATGGTGTTTTCAGAAACACAGAAAGTGTATGTTGTGCTGAATTTTCTTGATGATACATAGCACCAGAGGTGGGTTCCTGCTGGTGCGGTTAATAGCTGTTGTTCGGCGCAGAGCTGAAGACGCTGCTGCCATTCGTGGCGCGGGAGCTTTCCCCGGGCGCTTTCCCCACCCGCATGGAAGCCGCCAATTGCGTTCTTTTGCCCTCTGCGTATTCGCAAAGCGTTCTACATGCGCAGAGGGCAAAAGAACGCAATTGGCAGCTTCCATGTGGGCGGGGAAAGCGCCCGGGGAAAGCTCCCGCGCCGCGAACGGCAGCAGCGTCTTCGGCTCTGCACCGAACAACAGCTATTAACCGCACCGGCAAAAAAAGGCAGGAACCCACCTCTGCGTAGGACATGTTGGTATGAATTGAAATTTAAGGAACTTCCTTGTATTAAACCTTATGACATATCTTGTAAAGAGGTTTTTTTTTCTTTTTACAATCTTAGCGAGTCCCCCCAACATTGCTGATATGAGTAAAAATGTTTTAGCATAAATGTAGGCTTTATATCTAATGTAAGCCACTCTGACTTTCAACCATTTCTACTTGTGGGAGAAGAAATAATATTCTTTAGATTTCATTAAAGCATTTGCCATAGAACGTAGGAAACTTTGGTGCAAGAAAAGATTTTTAGTGAGCTCAAGGTGATTTTTTTTTTAAAGTTGTGCATTGTTTCTCTGTGCAAGACATATATAAAATAAATGATTTCCTCCCGGGGGATCGGTTCATATTCTATTTTGTGAAAAAATGGAAGAAAATAAATGTGGTTAGCTTCAAAAAAAAAACACTTTCAACACTTTCAACAACTAAGCATATATTTTATTGCAAATCACTCTTATATTACTTTCATTGGCATTTGGTCATTTTAAAAAAAATAGTTGAACCATTAGCCTATTATTACCTCATCAAAACAAAATAATTATCTCCTACAGGAATCACCATGTTTTCTTAGCTAGGCCAAAACACCAAAGGCTGCACAGAAGAGAATGATATTCAAAAACAGTCACGGTATCAGCGTGGATATAAAGGAACACTTGAACCACAGGAATTTTGGCACAAGGATAATAACGGCTCTGTCAGATTCATTGCTTCAGGTTTCTACCCTCTCTGCTCTCTTCTGCCAGAGTAGCTGTTCAAATCTGGGTGGAATTCAGGATACAAATTTGTGCTCACACGGATCTTCAAATAGAAAATAATAGATTTTCTCATTAGATGCATTGTCAGATATAACCCTTGGATCAATCTTTAGATGAAGTATTGGGTTATATGTACTTTCTGATCAATAGGATGGAAGGGAAAACATTTTCACAATAACAAAAGCATGAAGATGCTTTTTCTGATGTTTTTGGTGCACAAAGTATTTACTCTGAAATGTCCTGCAAGTGATGCTTTCCTTGTTCCACATGAGTGGTTCCAGCCTGGTAACTTCATCGTTGGTGGCATGACATCTCACATGGGTTACCATTTTATTCAAATTAAATTTAGTGAAAACCCTTCAATAAAACTCTATGACATACCAATGTAAGATTTTTTTTCTTTGTCTAAGGTTACCTAGATTTTCAAAAATACTTCATATGACTAAAAAGTACCTTGTGCACAAATGCAGGGTTTATAATATAATCTATGCCTTTCTTTCTATTGTCTCGTGTTATGAGAGAAGAAATAACCTTCTTTATATTATTTTAGTCTTTCACATGAAATGAACAAAATTTCAGATCAAGAAGTCTCTATTTCAACATCTCCTGAGGTAAAGATAATTTTTAGAAAGATTTGGCATTATCTCTCCTCACAAAACATACATAAAGAGGCACAATTTTTACAGAGGCACGATTGGGACCATCTTAAAAAAGTGCATCACTGTTTGGTTTGGTGGCAGCAGTGCCTCAGATAGAAAGTCCATTCAGAGAGTGGTAAGGACAGCCGAGAATCTTGCTTCCTGTTATTCAGGATACAGTTTATAAGAACTATGTGCTTAGTCCTCAAACATTTTTCTCACCATGTACATATATACATCCAAACTAGACTGTATTGTTTCTCTGTGTCATATAATATATGTGGGTATATACTGTACATAATTTTATATTTATTATTTATTTATTTTCTCATGTTTATGTAGTGTAAATTGGAGGTGGTGACCCTTTAGAAGCTGTATGTAACAAAATTTCATTTTAATGTATGCCAATTAGTGTACATTCAAAGTGACAAATAAAGTTATTCTAAGTTTTAAAAAATATATACAGGAAATAAGTGATTCGCACAGAATCTGTTCATATACCATTTTTTGAAAACACCATAGAAAATAAATACAGTTCTTTGAAAACAGTCTCTACTTGTAATTCTTGCAGTACATATTTGTTGCAGATCATGGAAAGGCTGTGTAAAATAAATTTGAATTCTGTAAAAATTACTAACAAAGGAGAATATTTTAGTTCAGGATGGAAATGAGGGGTCTTTGGTGCTCTCTGAGATGTATTGTTTTCTTGCAGACATTTCATTTTCCAAACTAGATACCATCCTCAGTGCCAGGCAGTGATGATGTCACCTATTTTGGGTAATGAAATGTCTGCAAGAAAGCCACCAAGCTCAGAGAGCATCAAGGATCTTCTGTAGAAATTATTAAGAACGTTAGAAAAAGTGATTATCTTTTTACTACTATCAGAAATGTTTGTTATTCATACAGAAATGATAAGAATTGTCAACTTATTTTGTCAACCTTGGGTATTTAAAATATTTGCAGTGTATTCACCAAATTTCATCAACATGTCCTTGCCTTGGCCTTTGCTGTGAAGGAGATCAATGAGGACTCCCAGATCTTACCTAATGTCACTCTTGGGTTCCACATCTATGACAGTTACTACAATCCAAGGATGACCTATCGCACCACTCTGGACCTACTTTTCAAATCCCAGGAATTTGTCCCTAACTACAAGTGTGATAGCGAAAAGAATCTCATGGCTATCGTTGGGGGACTGGATTTTGTCACATCATCTCGTATTTTGAAATTACAGGATTCTTCCAAATTCCACAAGTAAGTTGTGAAAGGGCCAAAGGGAAAAACATTATATTTGTTCTTGATGCTCTATTGCACTAATAAATTAAGAATCATTAAAGATTATGCTTAGGTTTGTATTTAGATGTTCTCCCTGACTTAAGGTCTATTAGTTAGCATAATTTTGAAACTACAATGCCAAATACAAGAATTGGGTATCCATAGACAGTCCACAACCAAGGAAAGAGTTGAGAATAGTATTCTTTTCTTCTATCAAAATAATTGATCAATTATATGTGTTTGAAATAATTCCAATAAATTCCTTTCCATATTTATACTTAGAAGAATTTCAGGAAAATAATGTGTTTCTTGCATATATTTTATATAAAAACTAGAAAGGACAATCAGATTTTATTAAACAACTCAAGAGAATACTACTCCACTTTCTTATAGCTGACATACGGCTCATTACCCCAAGAGGAATTTGAGACCAGTAAACTCTCTTCACTTTATTTCATGGTCACCAAAGAAGACCATCAGTACATTGGGATTATCCAACTGCTTCATCATTTCAGGTGGACATGGATTGGGATATTTGCTGTTGATAACAACGATGGAGAAAATTTCTTGCAGAAAATGCAGCCCTTACTTTCACAGAACAGAATCTGCTCATCGTTCATACGAAGGCTTTCACAACTAATCCACGTGGAAGACTTTCCAGAAGTATATCAAACAATCTCTAGTATTACCATGAATTGGATAAATAGCAGAGCCAATGCATTTCTTGTCTATGGAGAATCAGTGACAATTATGTGGCTGAGAATTTTGACATTTATAATAGATCCTGGAAGCAAGGAAATTGCATTATTTAGAAAGGTGTGGATCATGACTGCACAGATTGATTTCATATTATCAGGATTTCAAATCAAGTGGGATCTCCAGATGTTCCATGGGGCTATTTCCTTCACTGTTCATTCAAGAGTGGTTGCAGGTTTCAAGGAATTTCTTCAGAACGTAAATCCTCTTTCAGTCTCCAGAGATGGGTTTCTGCAGGATGTTTGGGAACAAGCATTTGATTGTTCACTTCCAAAACCAGAGTTACAAGAAATGCATAGTGGGCAGTGCACTGGGGAGATGAAGCTGGAGGATCTTCCTGGACCTGCCTTTGAAATGGAGATGACTGGCCAAAGCTACAGCATCTACAATGCTGTTTATGCTGTGGCTCATGCTTTGCAGGCTCTATACACACTGCATTTCAATAGAAAAAAAACTATGAGGTGTAAAAATCCTGACCTTCCGCATCTCCAGGCCTGGCAGGTATTCCCTTTGTATTGGACTCTGCTTTTATTTCAATAAGCAGTTTGATGTAAAATTATGTTTTGATCCCATTTTGAAAAGTCTTAATAATTTCTGCATGTGGAATCAAGCATGAGAAAACAATCTAGAGAGGAGAGCCATGGCTAGCAGTAATACAGCATGAAACTCTGGAACTCTCCAGAGAAAAGTGCTGAATTCAAGTCATTTTTCAGGGTCTCTAAGGCCATAATCTTCCTGTAGGGAAGACGAAGAACCAGGGCACAGGCTGGTGAAGACAGGGAACCTCATTTTCCCTGGAACACCAGCAAAGATCTTCGGACTGGTTGGCTTGGAAGACAGCCATGGCGAGCTGTCAATAGCTGGGGTGACCACTTGGAAGAAAAAAGAAAGCCGTGTGAATCATCTGGGTGAGAGCTATCTAATTTTGTCTTGTATGCAAAGTGACTCTAATTTTAAGTTGTTCTTCCTTTGAAGAAGAAGATCGTTTAAAGAAAAGTTTGGCAAGGAAGAGCGGGGCAGGGTGGAATAATGGCTACCTCCTCACAGCAAGTAAAAGCGGCAAAGAATTAGGATCCAAAAAAGAAATTGATTGAATAAGCTAATATTATGAAGATTAAATTACAGAGTGGTTCAAAGCAAATTGGAATTAGTATTATATTATTTACATACATTTGAGATTTGGATTATAAAATTGGTGGTTTAAAGGTAGAAAAATGAAGAAGATAATAACATATGCATCAACAATGGCAGTGAGCCCTGGGACAAAAAAAACAGTAGACACATCAACACATCAGGAAAAGATGAACCCAGAACTAAAAAATATGTTACAGGCGATGCATGAAGATCTAAAAAAGGTAAAAGAAATAATAAATATTGTAAATGAGAAGATAGAAAAGGTAGAGGGAGAAGTAAAGGAAGTAAAAGAGATGATGGGAAAAACAGATCAAAGAGTGCAGAAAGTGGAAGAAAAAACTGACATGACAGGAAAACAAGTGGAAGAGATGGACCAAAGACTGACTACATATGGAAGGAACCAGGAAAAGACAATAGTGGCCTTAGAGATAGATAAGGCTGACTTCTACTTAATATTTCAAAATGTGGAAGAAGAAAAAGGAGAGAACTTGCCGGAAAATAGTGTCAGAGATATTGGCAGAGCCAATGGAGGAGAGTAAAGAGAAGATACTAAATGAGATTGATGAAATATATAGAGTTCATACAAGATACACAATTAGACATAAGCTTACTAGAGAAGTACTTGTCAGATTTACCAAGAAAACAATGAGGAATGAGGTCTACAAACTGCAAGAAATGCAGCAATGAAATATAAAAGCAAAGAGGTGGTGGTATTGAAGCAAATTCCAAGAAGAGTAAGAGATATTAGAAAAGAGTATCAATTTCTGACTAGATGTTTAATTTAAAAAGGAGTGAGCTTCAGATGGCTGATACCAGAAGGAATAATGTTGAATTGGCGAGAAGAGAGATCCAGACTAGATACATTGGATAAGGCGGCACAATTCTACTAAGAAAATTTTGGAATGGAAGAGATAGAGAAAACAAAAGAGGAAGGGTGGATTAGAAGCCAAGAGAAGAAAGAAAAACAACCAAAAGTGATGACTAAAGAAGAAGAGGAAAGAGAAGCAAGAGAAGGAGCTCGAGCTAAGGAGATAGAAGAACAAAGAAAGATAAGAGTGACTAGAGCAACTAAAACCTTAAATAAGTGAGGAAATGGAAGAATTTCATTTTCTTTCAGTTAATTCCTACCTTATATTGATATCAAATTGAATATATAGTGTAGACATGTACATCATCATGCAATATTGATTATTAAATTTCTAAGTTTAATAATATTCTAGGAATGGGAAGAATGAGTGAATGAAACTTAGATATGATTTTCTCTACTCTATTAGATTGTTTTTAATTCCCTCTCTCTTTTATTCCTTTTCAAGTAGCTCCATCCATTTCTTCAAGGCATTTCTTTTAACAATTCAGCAGGGGAGAGTGTGTTCCTGAATGAGAAAGGGGAAGTAACAGGTGGATACGACATCACCAACTTGATCACTTTTCCAAACAAATCCTTTCAGAGAGTTAGAGTTGGAGAAATGGATCTACAGGCTCCAGAAGGAAAGGAATTATTCATTGATGAAGATCTAATTGTCTGGCACCCAGTCTTTAACCAGGTATCGAATTAGTGATTTCACCTGAATCTATTATGATCTATACCTTAATCCATTATGATCCCATTTTGAACATGGTCTCTTTAGAAATAAATAAACAATCTCATATTGTTTCAAATGTTGTGGATGGTCAAGGATTCCTCAAATTGACAAATATGATATTGCAATGTAAAAGCCAGGATTGCATATTTGGTGGGCATTTCCACTTGAAATCAGAAGAATGGCCATGTTTCCATGAGATTCTCACCATGTGCTATGATATACTTCCCATTCCCTTCAAACAGGAACTTTTCTACATCATTGTAATTTCTACATTATTTTAAGTTGTTGATGAAGTTGTTAAATACCGTATTTTTCGGAGTATAAGACGCACCTTTTTACCCCAAAAAAGAGGGTGAAAACTTGGGTGCATCTTATACACCTAATGCAGCCCCACCCAGCCACACCCACCCTTTGGCCTCTTCCTGCCAGCACTTTACCTCTTTGCAGCAAACAGGGCAAAACACAAGAAGAGCACAAGAAGAGATGATCTGCCTCCCGACCTACAGCTGACTGAGGCTTACAAGCCACGTGATAAAATGAAACTGAAACTAAGATGGCTGTGATGAGACATATTGCTGGGAGATAAACTGCTGGCAATATTAGACTGCTAAAATTGCAGGAAGGCAAGCTAGAGCTGCTGTAGCTCAAGAGATAGAGCTCTTGCCTCACAATCAGGAGGTTGTGAGTTCTATCCTTGGTAGAGGCAGATTCTGTTAATATGTTATTTTGTTAAATGTTTGTAGAGTGTTCAAATTATTAGACTTATTTTTTAAAGACTGCTTTATTATTGTTCTAGACAACTTAACAAAATGAAGAAGCTTTTTAAAATAAATGCTTGCTCTGAAGAGGCCCAGTGCTAATGTATCTTCTTTTAAATAGCAGAGAATACTTCCAGAAAGCCACATCAATTTTAAAGATCTGTAAAAGTATACTCCGAAATGTCCTGTTTTAGTATTAAGTATTAGTATTAAGTATTAGTATTAAAATAAGCCGGCTGAGAAACCCTGACTTAGTTATGTTTGGAGTAGATGTATTTAAAAAATTAGGAGGAGTTAGTGTGATTACATGTAAGAAAACTTTCTGGGATTAATATACTGCCATAAATGTACATTTCTCCAATTCTTTGCCATTTCTATGGGTCAGGCACACACGCACAGAAATACACAGCAAACAGTGTATATCATCTGTGCTGTTTGCTGTTTGGCAAATTGCTGGGAGGCCTTTTTTCCTTGTTTTCCTCCCCCAAAACTAAGGTGCGTCTTATACTTCGGTGCGTCTTATACTCTGAAAAATACGGTACTGTATCCTTTTGGGAAGTCAATAATCATGTTACTCCATTAATGAGAAAATTCAGAAACTCTTTTAAAAATTCTCCTTTTCAAAACATTTTCATGTTTATCATCAGGTTCTTCCACTTTCTCGATGCAACGACCCTTGTTTCCCTGGATCCTGGAAGAAAGGGATTGAGGGAAATCAGTTCTGCTGCTATGACTGTGTTCCATGCCCTGAAGGGAAGATTTCAAATCAAAATGGTAGAGTAGAAATTCTACCACATTTCATTAGACTTAAGCAAACTTTAATAAAAAGATCCACAGCAAAAATTAGATCAACATCTCACAGCTGTGGCTAGGGGAGCCTTTGCACAGGTTCTTCTGGTGCACCAATTGCCACCATACTTGGAGAAGGAGGCTCTACTCATGGTCACACATGCTCTTGTCACCTCTAGATTGTACTACTGTAATGCACTCTACATTTGGGCTACCCTTGAAGAGTATCCGGAGACTTCAACTGGTGCAAAATGTGGCTGCGTGTTCTGTGGTGGTTGTCTCAAGATACACCCACATAACACCTATACTCCACCAGTTGCATTGGTTGCCCATTGGTCTCCAGGTGCAATTCAAGGTGTTGATCATAATCTATAAAGCCCTACATGGCTTAGGTCCAGGCTATCTCCGGGACCGTATGCCTCATAATTCCCTTCGACCGGTCAGGTTCCACAGAGTGGGTCTCCTTCGGGTCCCATCAGCCAAACTATGCTGGCTGGCAGGGCCTAGGGCGAGGGCCTTCTCTCTAGGGGTCCCTGTTATCTGGAACCAACTTCCCCCAGAGATCCGAATTATCCCCACCTTGCTGGCCTTCCAAAAAGCCATTAAGACATGGCTCTTCCTGCAGGTGGGGTGATTTTGAGACAACTTTCCTCCATGTATGCATGGTTTTGTTTGACTTTTTAAAACTCTTTTTAAATTGTTTTTAATAATTTTATTGTTTAGTTGTTCCTTAAAATGTTGTACACAACCCTGAGTCCTCTACATGGGTGCAGATAAATAATGTCATTTTCAATAATTTGGAATGCCTAGATGACAAATTTCTTGACTTTCCTCCCAGATATGCATGACTGTTTTAAATGTCCAGAAGATCATTATCCAAATGAAGGAAAGAAAGGCTGCATCCTGAAACCAGTTGTGTTTCTAACATTGGAAGAAACCTTAGGAATTGGTTTAGCCTCAGCAGCTCTTGGTTTCTTCTCCCTGACATCTTGGGTACTTGGAACTTTTATTAAGCACAGGGATACCCCCATTGTCAAAGCCAATAACCGGTCCCTCACCTACACCCTCCTTGTCTCTCTTCTGCTCTGTTTTCTCTCTTCTTTGTTCTTCCTCAGCCAACCTGGCAAAGTGACCTGCCTTGCCTGACAATCAATGTTTGGCATCACTTTCTCTGTGGCCATTTCTAGTGTTCTGGCCAAAACAATTACTGTGGTTGTGGCTTTCATGGCCACTAAACCAGGATCTCAGATGAGGAAGTGGGTGGGGAAAAGATTGGCTCTTTCTATTGTCCTTTCCTGCTCTCTTGTCCAAGTATGTATTTGTATCCTTTGGTTGTCGACATCACCTCCGTTCCCTGAGTTGGACAAGCATTCAGAGCAGCAAGAAATGATTTTACAATGCAATGAGGGGTCAGCTTTCTTCTTCTACTGTGTCTTGGGCTACATGGGTGTCTTGGCCATTGCCAGCTTTATTGTGGCTTTCTTTGCCCGTAAATTACCTGACAGCTTTAACGAAGCCAAGTTCATTACTTTCAGCATGTTGGCCTTTTGCAGTGTTTGGATCTCCTTCTTTCCAGCCTATCTGAGCACAAAAGGCAAAGCCATGGTAGCTGTGGAGGTCTTCTCCATCTTGTCCTCCAGTGCTTCATTACTGGGATGCATATTCCTGCCAAAGTGCTACATCATTATTATTAAGCCTGAGCTGAACCACAGAGAGCAACTCATAAAGAGGAATTAGTACCCCAAGTGTATTTGTATACATCCAAATTAGACTATGTTTTTCTCTAGGTCGTACAATATATGTGGCTATGATGGTATATGTATAATTTTGTATTTATTTATTTTTTCATATTTATGTAGTGTATATTGGAGGTGGTGGCCCTTTGAGAGCTGTATGCAATGAAATTTTCTTGTAATGTATGCTGATTAATGTACATTTAAAGTGACAATAAAGTTACCATAAGTCTAAGTTGCTACATTTCACAATTTTCCAAGATTCTTTCATGAAGCACTACTTAAATATAGTAAAAAGCTAGTTACCATTTTATGAATATATATTTAACATGGTGTTATAGTATATCACTTTGGGATTTGTTAGACTTCTTCAAAATGAGTTTTAAAGTTTGTGAATGCCATACATTTAACTGCATTTTACAAAATACTTTCATGACAAGTCACAACCATTTCCTCTCTATCCATAAATCTATTTTCATTGCAACGTGTTTTCAGATTTCAATAATATGGAAAAATTTGATCAAATGAAGTTAAATGTATTTTTCCTTCTGCTTCATCCTTTATTCAAAGTTGTGCTGACCAAAGGCCATAATAAAGGGTGATCTGAATTGGTTTGGAATTAGAAGTCTGACATTTTTTTCATTAAAGCAAAGGTGAAATCCACTACAAATCATAGGAAAAAAATGTATATTCCTCACTGATAGAGAGAGAGGGACAACACAGATGAATTTTTTTTGTGAAAAATTCTGAGCGTTCCCCTACATGGAGATGAATGATAAGTATATAGGTATGTAGGTAGTAATGGAGAGAGAGAGATAAAGAGAGATGGAGAGACAGAGAGGCAGAGTGTCTATGAACAGGACAAGTGGCCTAAATGAATATCAAAGTGCAATCCTCATTTCACTTAGGGTCAGTGTTATAAATATGAACTCAAAAGATAGCAAAGTACAGTCTAGATCTCAATATTTAACAGAATAACAGAGTTGGAAAGGATTGTGGAGGTCTTCTAGTCCAACCCCTTGCCCAAGCAGGAGAGCCTATTCCATTCCAGACAATTGCCTGTCCAATCTCTCCTTATAAGCTGCCAATGATAGAGCTCAAAACTTTTTAAGGCAAACATTTCCAATGTTCACTTGTCCTCACTGTCGGGAAATTTCTTCTTAGTTCTAAGTTGAATTCTACTCTTGATAAGTTTCCATCCATTACTTCTTGCAAATATTGGAACACTGCTGCCACGTCACCCATAGACTTTCTCTTCCTTAGACAGTTCCTGCAACCATTCATCATATATTTTAATTTCCACAAACCATCTTTGTTGCTCTTCTCTGCACACTTTCTACAGTCTCAACACCTTTTTGTATTCCGGTGACCAGAACTGGATGTAGTATTAAAAATGTGGTTGTCAACCCTGAACCTGACCTGGCTGAGGTCTTGGAACTTCAGTGTTGCCACACTGGAGCGAGGGATAGGGGGAGGAATTAGAGATAGCTGGGGCTGTGTAGTCAAAATAAAATACTTTCACCTGGGAACCAAGGACATTCTCACACTTGGCCGGAGGAAGGAGGAGTGATGTCACCAGACCAGTGGACGCTGCCTTGATTGGGCCATGTGATTGATTGTTTGGGATTGAGGGAAAAACTTTTATGTTTAATTATGTGAGAATCAAGTGGGCTTTCAGAATTGGTTTTCACCAGAGATGTGCCAATATGATATTTCCAATAAATAAATATTCCATCAAATATTCTTTGATGGAATTTACCTGCCTCAGAGTTTTTGCTTGCAATGGATCTATTACTTGGAACCCTGACAGTGGTCTTAGCAAGACAGAATAGAGTGGTACTAATACTACATGTATCTTGATACTAATCTTATGTTGATCCATTTAGCACTGCACTGGGCTTTTTGGCACTTGCAGCACACTGCTGACTCATTCTTTAGTGATAATCCACTAGATTCCCAGATTCCTGTCACAGTTAAAGAAATAGGAGGGGAAAAAATAGAACCAGGATTCACATACATCAGAAAAAAAATTGGAGGAAGGCATTGCCAAATGTCGCGGAGACAAGGATTCCCCAAGTTCCACAGGTGAACTCTGATATCCATGTCGCCAGGGGACCTGGTTCGGTCAGAACCAGGTTGGAACCACCCAGGAGGGGTCGTGAAGAAGAGAGACACAATTGGCAACCTGGGCGGGGTGGCAACCCTCCCAGGGAACCGGCAGAGAGCTCTTGACTGGTGGCGCTGGAAAACAACTTGCAGAAGTCGTTCAAGCCGCGGCGGCCACGAACGGTCGGATCGTTTGTTTTTAAGATAGGACGTCATCTGGGGAAGGAGATTCAAGATAAAGTGCTGGAGAGAAAAGTCGAAATTGAAGCTGGTGAGTTTTACTGCTGAAGGGAGGCCTTGGGATTTTTTTAAACCTAAAGGGGAACAAAAGGACTGAAAAAGTGATTAAGCGGCTATCTAGCAAATACAAGACCACAGAGAAACTAACTTAAAGAAAGTGGTAACTAAAGTCCAATTTTGAAAACTCTGAATTGTGGGATGAAAGATCCGGTGGAATCTAAAGCGGCTGGAAGATAAGAACAGAAGAAAATATTTTGTTTAAATTTGAAAGGATTTAAATATATATAAATATATTGCTGAACAGGAAAGACTGACTTGTGGGATTAAGGAAGAGTGCCATGATTAATTTGTTATCACTTTAAAAGACACTGTCTCCATCTTTCTGGACTGGAATGAATTTGAAATGAACTTTATTATGCTAAATGTTAAAAATGGATATTTTACTTTAAAGAAGATAATTACAATAGGCTGTGAAACAGATACTTGTAAACAGCTGGATTGAAAGACTTGTGAATTATGATTTTGACAACATGGAGGCATGTGATTACGAAGAGTTTGTATTTCTTTTAAAATATCTTTGTGAGGACTTAAGGAGATACTGTTTGGAGTTTTCACATGGAGTTAGAAAAGAAAAATAGAAAGCAATAGATGACAACAAGGACATTTAAAAAATGATGACAAGGAATGAAACTGGAATGAATGCAAAACAAGAGGTCAGCAGAGAGGAGAAGAAATTAGAAGAGGAAGAACAGGTGGAAGAAGATGTTGAGACTTATACCGATAAAAGGAAAGAGGACATTAAAAAGGATTTGATTAATGGCTATATTGAATTTTATGATGATTACACTGAGGTTAACAGTGACAAAAAGAGAATAGGGCGAGCATACCGGTATTGGATACGACAAATTAAAAAAGAAGGAGGAAATAGGGGGAAGGGATCAAGAAGAGCTGAAGGAAGATTTATACAACTAATAAACACAAAGAGGAAAAAAGGAGAGTGGGAAGGAAGCTGGGGGTACAAAGGTAAAAGAAAGAGGAAAAAAGGGAAATTAAGAAAAGGAGAATGGCAACTTAAAGAAAATGGATATTTTTTTTGTTTTTTGTGGGGGGAAGAGAGAATTTTTTTCCATTATTATATAATATTTGTTTATTTGTAGTGGAAATTGATGGAGAAATATATAACTTAGCATGGTGAATATATTTGATCATGACAATTTGATTTGATCGGGAGTAGGGCGGCATATAAGAAAAACAAAATAAATAAATAAAATAAATTATTGATAGCGAATAAGATATATTTTAATATTTAAACACTAATATAACCATTTATATGATGAATATGAACTTATATGAAATGGTATTATTGGGAAATTATAATCTTATTGCAGACTAAAAAAGCTGGTTTGTTAGATTAAATTTAAAATTGAAGTAAATAAATATTTTGTACCATCAGAGGGGAAGATAAATTAGAGCAAAACAAATGAGTTAATGTGTGGAAACCTACTGTATAAAACTGGAATAATTATTATTTCCTTTCTTTCTGTATATTATTTGAATATTATACAAAGAATTTAATGTAAACTAATATTTTATTATAACTTATATAAGTGAATGTTGAACTCTTATGGGCAATTAGTTATGAGAAAAATAAGGATTAAATAAAAAAAATATAAATGATGAGTAAAGAAAATAAGGAAGAGAAGGAAACATGACGGCCTGGGATTGAAGAAGCAAGAGAAACAATAACTAGCGGAGGAGGTAAGCTATAGCGGTTAATTTAGTTTGAAATATTTGAATCAAGTGGTGGAATACCCAGAAGACAAAATTAGACTTTTAATGGAGGCAGCATTAGAAAGATAGCTCATACCTGAAGTACAACACTTATTTAGACTATAGGATTATAAATTATTTATTTATCTATCTATCTATCTATCTATCTATCTATCTATCTATCTATCTATCTATCTATCTATCTATCTATCTATCTATCTATCTATCCATCCATCCATCCATCCATCCATCCATCCATCCATCCATCCATCCATCCATCCATCCATCCATCCATCTATCTATTTATTTATTTATTTATTTATTTATTTATTTATTTATTTATTTATTTATTTATTTATTTATTTATTTATTTATTTATTTATTTATTTATTTATTTATTATTTGCTCAATCTTATAGGCCGCCCAACTCCCGCCAAATATAGAAAACTGGGGCAAAATAAGACACTGACCTATGTTTGATTGACTTAAAATGTATGTACATCTATGTTACTGATATATTTTAAGGTATGTGAGTATTGTTATATTAATGGAATTTGTAGACAAAAATTCAAAAAAAAAGAAAAAAAGAAAAAGAAAAAACTGTCTCAAAATCAGGAGATTTTGGGAGAACCGATAGCGATAACCTGCAGGTGGGCCTGCCCCTTCCGCTCCCCCATAGACCGCTATGTCGTTCTATTTAGGCTCATTTTGAAGCAGCGTTGGATAATCCACAGCCCAGGTGACTCTATCCGGATCACTGGGAAAATTCTCAATACTCACTATCATTGAAAAGTGATTGAAAGGTGACCATTTGAATCCACAATTATACCTTGTGAGAAAAGTAGGTGTCACTGAAGATGGCTTCCTTCCACCATTGGAATTCCTCTCTGGATTCTGCTACTCAGAAAATACACCTGGTGTAGGAGAGCAGATGAAAAGTTGCTTTTCGTGACATTTTGCTCTCTTGCACATGATATTCCTCAAATGCTCCAGAATTCACTACATGTCAACATGTCTACTGTGCCTTGAGTGTACTACTGACTCCCTTGATTTTTTTTCACAGCAGTACAGCAATTGCCTCGGTTCTAGTATATAAAATTAAATTGTTGAACCATTAGCCAATTATTATCTCATCAAAACAAAATAATTATCTCCTACAGGAATCACCATGTTTTCTTAGCTAGACCAAAACACCAAAGGCTGCACAGAAGAGAATGATATTCAAAAACAATCAAGGTATCAGCGTGGACATAAAGGAACACTTGAACCACAGGAATTTTGGCACAAGGATAATAACGGCTCTGTCAGATTCATTGCTTCAGGTTTCTACCCTCTGCTCTCTTCTGCCAGAGTAGCTGTTCAAATCTGGGTGGAATTCAGGATACAAATTTGTGCTCACACGGATCTTCAAATAGAAAATAATAGATTTTCTCATTAGGTGCATTGTCAGATATAACCCTTGGATCAATCTTTAGATGAAGTATTGGGTTTATGTACTTTCTGATCGGTAAGATGGAAGGGAAAACATTTTCACAATAACAAAAGCATGACGATGTTTCTTGTGGTTTTTTTGGTGCACAAAGTACTTACTCTGAAATGCCCTGCAAGTGATGCTTTCCTTGTTCCACATGAGTGGTTCCAGCCTGGAGACTTCATCGTTGGTGGGATGGTGTCTCACCTCCATTACAACATTTTTGAAATTAAATTTAGTGAAAACCCTTCTATAAAACCTTATGACATGCCAATGTAAGATTTTTTTTCTGTCTAATGTTACCTAGATTTTCAAAAATACTTCATATGACTAAAAACTTCTTTGTACAGAAATGCAGGGTTTTTAATATAATCTATGCCTTTCTTTCTTTCTATTGTCTCGTGTTATGAGAGAAGAAATAACCTTCTTTACATTATTTTAGAGTTTTTCACATGAAATGAACAAAATTTCAGATCAAGAAGTCTCTATTTCAACATCTCCTGAGGTAAAGATAATTTTTAGAAAGATTTGGCATTATCTCTCCTCACAAAACATACATAGAGAGGCACGATTTTTACAGAGACACAATTGGGAGCGTCTTAACAAAGTGCATCACTGTTTGGTTTGGTGGCAGCAGTGCCTCAGATAGAAAGTCCATTCAGAGAGTGGTAAGGACAGCCGAGAAGCTCACTTCCTGTTATTCATGATACTGTTTATAAGAACTACAGTATGTGCTTAGTGCTCAGCTGTTTTTCTCACCATGTACATGTATACATCCGAACTAGACTGTATTGTTTCTCTATGTGATATAACATATATGGGTATATACATAATTTTGTATTTATTATTTATTTGTTTTGTCATGTTTAATGTAATATATATTGGATGTGGTGACCCTCTGAGAGCTGTATATAACAAAATTTCATTTTAATGTATGCCTATTAGTGTACATTCAAAGTGACAATAAATTATTCCAAGCTCTAAAAAATAATACAGGAAATAAGTGATTCCCGCAGAATCTGTTCATATACCATTTTCTGAACACATCATAGAAAATAAATACAGATCTTTGAAAACAGTCTCTATTTGTAATTGTTGCAGTACATATTTGTTGGAGGTCATGGAAAGGCTGTGTAAAATAAATTTGAATTCTGTAAAAATTACAATAAAGGAGAATATTTTAGTTCAGGATGGAAACGAAAGGTCTTTGGTGCTCTCTGAGATGTATTGTTTTCTTGCAGACATTTCATTATCTAAACTAGATACCATCCTCAGTGCCAGGCAGTGTTGATGTTACCTATTTTGGACAATGAAATGTCTGCAAGAAAGCCACCAAGCTCAGAGAGCACCAAGGATCCCTCGGTAAAAATTATTAAGAATTTTAGAAAATGTGATTATCTTTTTTACTACTATCAGAGAAAGAAATGTTTATTATTCACACAGAAATGATGCCACCTTATACTAACTGTCAACTTCCTTTCTGAACTGGGTAATTTAAACTATTTGCAGTGAAGTAACCAAATTCTACCAGCACGTCCTCACCTTGGATTTTGCTGTAAAGGGGATCAAGAATCTAGGTATTTGTTTGGCAGTAATGTAAGTTTTGAACCACTGGGAGATTGGCACAAAGGATAATAAGAGCTCTGTCAGATTCATTGCTTCAAGTTTCTATGCTCTGTTCCCTTCTGCCAGAATATATGTGCAAATCCTGGCGGTATTCAAGATACAAATTTGCACTCACATTTCTATTTTTTATTTTCAAGTAGAAAATGGTAGATTTTTCTTATTAATTTCATTCTCAAATATAATCCTTAGATGAAGTATTGGATTATATATACTTTCCAATTGGTAGGATGGAAGACAAAACTTCTGCACAATAACAAAAGCATCAAAATGTTTCTCTTAATGTTTTTAGCGCACAGAGTAGTTACTCTGAGCTGCCCTGCAAGTAATGCTTTCCTACATGAGTGGTACCAGCCTGGAGACTTCATCATTGGTGGGATGGTGTCTCACCTCCTTTATTTATTTATTTATTTATTTATTTATTTATTTATTTATTTATTTATTTATTTATTTATTTATTTATTTATTTATTTATTTATTTATTTATTTATTTATTTATTTATTTATTTATTTATTTTGTCAACACGTGTACAAGATAACAGGTATGATATAAACATAAACATAAGCAAAGTATGTATAGGTAAATTTAGACAATAGGACAGAAGGACAGGGACAATAGGCATGATGGTGCGCTTATGCATGCCCCTTACAGACCTCTTAGGAATGGGGTGAGGTCAACAGTAGATAGTCTAAGGTTAAAGTTTTTGGGGTTTGGGGAAGAAACCACAGAGTCAGGTAGTGCATTCCAGGCCTTGATCACTCTGTTGCTGAAGTTGTATTTTCTGCAGTCGAGTTTTGAGCAGTTTACATTGAGTTTGAATCTATTGTGTGCTCATGTATTGTTGCGGTTGAAGCTGAAGTATAAATTGACAGGTAGGACTTTAACACTTTATTGAAAGTAAATTTCAAGAAAACCCTGCTATAACACTTTATGGCATACCAACATAAGAATTTTCTTTGCTATCTAATCTTAGCCAGATCTCCGAAAAGCCCTTATATGCGAAAAAGCTGTTTGTGAATAAATACTGTATATAATTCTTTTAATGTGATCAATGCTTCCTGTGTCTTTCAAATGCATCTGGTTCTGGCAGAAGAAATAATCTTCTTTACAAAATTTCAGATCAAGAAGTCTCTTATTGAACATATATTGAGGTTAAGGTAATTTTAAAAAAGGTTTGGCATTATCTGTCTTCACAGAACATACATACAGTAAATGAGTAGTACACATGCTGAAAGTATTCATATAAAATTTGATGAAAATCTCATCGAAAATAAATATAGTACTACTTGTATTTGTTGCAGTATGTTTGTTGCACATCATGGAAATGTTGTGTGAAAAGTAAATTTGAACTCTATGCAAATTACCAATAAAGGACAATTTCATTATTCAAACTAGATAGCAGCACCAGTGCTAAGCTGGGATGATGTTACAAAGGTGAAAGCCAGAAGAATCACATGTCAGCAAGAAAGCAACCAAGCTCAGAGAACATCAAGGACCCCTCTGTAGAAATTATTAAGAATTTTAGGAAGGCTGTTAACTTTCTATTACCATCAGATAAAGAAATATCTGTTATCTATAAATGAAAGATGCCTCCTTATAAGAATTGTCAACTTACATTTTCAAATAGAATAATTACATTATTTGCAGTGTAACACCCAAATTTCACCAACACGTCCTTGCCTTGGCTTTTGCGGCGAAGCAGATCAATGAGGACTCCCAGATCTTACCTAACATCACACTCGGGTTCCACATCTACGACAGTTACCTGAATGCAAGGATGACTTATCGCACCACCCTGGACCTGCTTTTCAAATCCCAGGAATTTGTCCCTAACTACAAATGTGAAAGCCAGAAGAACCTTATGGCTATCATTGGAGGATTGGATTTTGACACATCATCTTACATAGCTGAAACTATAGGTTTCTTCAAGATTCCACAAGTAAGCTGTGATGGGGTTGTGGAATCAGATCAAAGATTAGGCTTGGGTTAGTGTTAAGGTGTTGTGTATGGCTTCGGATCTATTACTTAGCATTCTATTCTGAAACTACAATGCCAAATACAGGAAGTAAGCATCCAGAGTCATTCCATACTTGAGTGAATATTTGAATGTACGTAGTATACTCTTTGAATGCATTGATCTCTTATATGTCTTTGAAGTAATTCCAAGTAATTCCTTTCTATATTAATATTTAGAAGAATTCTAGGAAAAAATGTTCCTTGAATACTTTACGAGAGGAGCCCTCCACTCCTCTATTTGCAACAGAATACCTTACGCAACCAGACTTGAAATCCTGGGCTTAGAAAGCTTAGAACTACGTCGCCTTCGGCACGACCTAAGCATAGCTCATAAAATTATCTGCTACAACGTCCTTCCTGTCAACGACTACTTCAGCTTCAACCACAACAATACACGAGCACACAAAAGATACAAACTCAAAGTGAACCGCTCCGAACTTGACTGTAGAAAATACGACTTTAGCAACAGAGTGGTTAATGCCTGGAACTCACTACCTGACTCTGTGATTTCATCACCAAACGCCCAAAACTTTACCCTTAGACTGTCCACTGTTGACCTCACCCGATTCCTAAGAGGTCAGAAAGGGGAGTGCATAAGCGCACCAGCGTGCCTACTGTCCCTGTCCTAATGTTCCCTCTTATCAGTACCCAACTTATGTATATAAACAATGTTATATCTATGTATATTACCAATATGTACTTGACAAAATAAATAAAATAAATGTATTTCATAAGAAATCTAGATAAGAAGAAATAGATTTGATTTAACATTTCAATAAAATACTATTCCACTTTCTTATAGCTGACATATGGCTCATTAGCCCAAAAGGAATTTCAGACCAGTAAATTCTCTTCAGTTTATTCCATGGTCCCAAAAGAGGACCATCAGTATATTGGGATTATCCAACTGCTTCACCATTTCAGGTGGACGTGGATTGGGATTTTTTCTGTTGATAACTACAATGGAGAAAATTTCTTACAGAAAATGCAGCCCTTACTTTCAGAGAACGGAATCTGCTCAGCATTTATACAAAGGCTTTCACAACTAATCCGCATGGAAGACTTCCTAGAAGACCAAACAATCTCAATGATTTCCATTAATATGAAGAATAACAAATCCAATGCATTTCTTGTCTATGGAGAATCCTGGGCTATTACGTGGCTAAGATTTATTCCATTTATAGTAGATCATGAAAGCAAGGAAATTGCATTGTTTACAAAGGTGTGGATCATGACTGCACAGATTGATTTCATATTATCAGGATTTCAAATCAAGTGGGATCTCCAGATCTTCCATGGGGCTATTTCCTTCACCGTTCATTCAACAGCAGTTGTAGGTTTCAAGGAATTTCTTCAGACTGTAAATCCTCTTTCAGTCTCCAGAGATGGGTTTCTGCAGGATGTTTGGGAACAATTGTTTGAGTGTTCATTTCCAAAACCAGAATTAGAAGAAATGCATAGTGAGCAGTGCACTGGGCAGAAGAAGCTAGAAGATCTTCCTGCGCCTTTGTTTGAAATGGAAATGACTGGTCAAAGCTACAGTGTCTACAATGCTGTTTATTCTGTGGCTTATGCTTTGCAAGCTCTGTACACATTATATTCCAAAAGGAAAAAAACTATGATTGGTAAAAAAATTGACTATCCATATCTGCAGGCTTGGCAGGTATTCCCTTTGCATCGGATACTTCTTTTATTTCAATGAGCAGTTGATGTAAAATTATGTTTTGAACCCACTGTGGAAAGTCTTAATATTTTCTATGTGTGGAATCAAGTTAAGTATGAGAAACAATCTAGAAATAAGGTGAAATTTCCTGACAGTGAGAATAATTAATTAGTGGACAAACTTGCCTTCAGAAGTTATGGATACTCCAACACTGGAGATGTTTACAAAGTGATTGGATAGTGATTTGTTTAAAATGGTATAATGTCTCCTTCTTGAGCAGTGTGTTGGGCTAGAAGACCTCCAAGGTCCCTTTCATCTCTGTTATTCTGTTCTGTATAAACTAGACACAGAAAAAGTAATTTATTTTGAGCCTTAGCTTTCCTGACTTCATTTTTGCAAGTTTGAGCTATTTGCAGATATTCTGCTTTGGTTATTCCCCACCCCACCCCTTCCACTTTTTATACTTGATGTTTTTCTCATTCAGTTTTTCAGAGTATTTTGTGCAGCCATACTTTTGAGATCTCTTATTTTTCTCCTTCATTGGAATTGTGCTAGAATGGCCTTTTTATCATCTATCTATCTGTCTGTCTGTCTGTCTGTCTGTCTGTCTGTCTGTCTGTCTGTCTGTCTGTCCGTCCGTCCGTCCGTCCGTCCATCCATCCATCCATCCATCCATCCATAATCCATTCTTTGCAATAATCTCCATCTCATATCTATCTATTGAAGAATGAGTCTCAAATTGTCAAATCTGGCTAAAGGAAATGTGTAATATTTCACAATATCAAATATATTTATACCACTGAGGAAAGATTAACTATGTTCTAGGTTTCATTATTGTCTAATATAATTGAAGAAATTTGATTAATCCCAATAACCTACTTTCATTCTGCTTTGGTTCATTCTTATCGTTCCTGAAAATAATATCAATTTAATGATAGAGTAGCCATGTACATTTCTATGAAATATCAATTACCAAATTTCTAAGTGTACATATTTCATAATTGTTATAGAAATGGAAATAATGCATCAATGAAACTTGAATACAGTGTTCTCCTCTCTAGTACATTGTATTCATCCCCCTTTCTCTTTCATTCTCTTTCAAGTAGCTCCATCCATTTCTTCAAGGCATTTCTTTTAACAATTCAGCTGGGGAGAGAGTGTTCCTGAATGAGAAAGGGAAAGCAACAGGTGGATTTGACATCACCAACTTGATCACTTTTCCAAACAGATCCTTTCAAAAAGTTAGAATCGGAAAGATGGATCCCACTGCTCCAAAAGGGAAGGAATTATTCATTGATGAAGATGTGATTGTCTGGCACCCAGCTTTTAACCAGGTATGGAGCCATTTAATCAACATGCTTTAATCCATTATGAACTCATATTGAACATAGTCATTTTAGAAATCTAATTTCTGTTTTGTTTTAAATAAAGAATGGCATATTATTTTCAAATGTTGTTGATGATCAAACATTTGTCAAATTGACAAAATCACATTACAATACAAAAGCATGCTTGCATATTTCATTTGCATTTCCATTTATAATCACAAGAGTGGCCATGTTTCCATGACATTGATATCCTGTTACATTATTTAAACACTTTACCCTTCAAAAAGGACTTTTTCTATACTATTTTAATTTCTACTTATTAAATTTCTACATCTTTCTAAGTTGTGGATAAAGTTGTTAAATTCAGTGCCCTTTGGGAAGTCAAAAATAATTTTGTTACATGCAGGAGAAAAAATTCAAACTCTTTTTAATATCTCCCTTTTCAAAACTTTTTCATGTTTATCACCAGGTTCCTCCGCTTTCCCGATGCAATGACCCTTGTTTCCCTGGATCCTGGAAGAAAGGGATTGAGGGGGATCAGTTCTGCTGCTATGACTGTGTTCAATGCCCAGAAGGGAAGATTTCAAATCAAACTGGTAGGTTAGGCATTCTACCAATTTTCATTAGACTTAAGCAAACTTTAATAAACTACTTCGATGCATACAAATAATAAGGTGCTTTTCAATCATTTGGAATGTCTAGGTGACATATTCCTTGATTTTCCTTTCAGATATGGATGACTGTTCTGAATGTTCAGAAGATCATTATCCAAATAAAGAAAAGAAAGGATGTATCCTGAAACTGGTGGTGTTTCTAACCTTTGAAGAAACCATAGGAATTAGTTTATCCTCAGCAGCTCTTTGTTTTTTCTCCTTGACATCTTGGGTACTTGGAACTTTTATTAAGCACAGGGATACTCCCATTGTCAGAGCTAACAACCGGTCCCTCACCTACACCCTCCTTGTCTCTCTTCAGCTCTGTTTTCTCTCTTCTTTACTCTTTCTCAGCCAACCTGGCAAAGTAACCTGTCTTCTCCGACAATCAATGTTTGGCGTCACTTTCTCGGTGGCCATTTCTAGTGTACTGGCCAAAACCATCACCGTGGTTGTGGCTTTCATGGCCACTAAGCCAGGATCTCAGATGAGGAAATGGGTGGGGAAAAGATTGGCCTTTTCTACTGTCCTTTCCTGCTCTCTCTTCCAGGTATGCATTTGTATCCTTTGGTTGTCGACATCACCTCCATTCCCTGAGTTGGACATCCACTCAGCACTCCAAGAAATGATTTTACAGTGCAATGAGGGGTCAGCTTCCTTCTTCTACTGTGTCTTGGGCTACATGGGTATCTTGGCCATTGCTAGTTTTATTGTGGCTTTTTTTGCCCGTAAATTACCTGACAGCTTTAATGAAGCCAAGTTCATCACCTTCAGCATGTTGGCCTTTTGCAGTGTGTGGATCTCCTTCATTCCAGCCTATCTGAGCACAAAAGGCAAAGCCATGGTAGCTGTGGAGGTCTTCTCCATCTTGGCCTCCAGTGCTGCATTACTGGGATGCATATTTCTGCCAAAGTGCTACATCATTATTTTTAAGCCTGAGCTAAACCACAGAGAGCAGCTCATAAAGAGGAATTAGTACCCCAAGTGTGTGTATGTATATATATATATATATATATATATATATATATATATATATATATATATATATATATATATATATATATATATATATATATATATATATATATATATATATATATATATATATATATATATATATATATATATATAAACATCCAAATTAGACTGTGTTGTTTCTCTGGGTCATATAATATATGTGGTTATGAGGGTATATGCATAATTTTGTACTTATTTATTTTGTCATGTTCATGTAGTGTATATTGGAGGTGATGGCCCTTTGAGAGCTGTATGCAATGAAATTTTCTTTTAATATACGCTGATTAGTGTACATTTAAAGTGACAATAAAGTTATCATAAGTCTAAGTTGCTACATTTTCACAATTCTTTCATAAAGCACTACTTAAATATAGTAAAAAGCTAATTACCATTTTACGAATACACATTTAACATAGTATAGAATTCTACTGTTGATAAGTTTCCATCCATTACTTCTTGCAGATATTGGAACACTGCTACTATGTCACCCCTAATCTTTCTCTTCATAGACAGTTCATATACTAAACATAGACAGTTCCTGCAACCATTCATCATATATTTTAATCTCCACACACCTAATCATCTTTGTTGCTCTTCTCGGCACTCTTTCTATGGTCTAAACACCTTTCTGTATTCCAGTGACCAGAACTGGATGTAGTATTACAAATGTGGTTGTCAACCCTGAACCTGACCTGGCTGAAGGAATCTTGGAACTTCAGTGTTGCCACACTGGAGTGAGGGATAGGGGGAGGAATTAGAGATAGCTGGGACTGTGTAGTCAAAATAAAATACTTTCCCCTGGGAACCAAGAACATTCTCACACTTGGCCGGAAGAAGGAGGAATGATGTCACCAGGCCAGTGGACGCTGCCTTGATTGTTTGGGATTGAGGGAAAAACTTTTATGTTTAATTAGGTGAGAACCAAGTGGGCCTTCAGAGTTGGTTTTCAACAGATTTGTGCCAATATGATATTTCCAATAAAGCTATTCTTTGGTGGAATTTACCTGCCTCAGAGTTTTTGCTTGCAATGGATCTATTACTTGGAACTCTGACAGTGATCTTAGCAAGGCAGCATAGAGTAGCACTAATGCTACATGTATCTTGATACTAATGTTATGTTTATCCACTTAGCACTGCACTTGGTTTTTTGCCACTTGCAGCACACTGCTGACTCATTCTTTTTTTTTAAATAATTTTTAATAAATTTTTAGAACATTAAAAAAACATATATACATATTCACGTTTTTCATTCCTGTGACATCGGTTCAAAGTCACTATACATATATATACTTCCATCATACTGTCATTTTATGTAGTATTTACATTTGCAATCATTTAAATATTTTTTTATTCTTTCTAATTTCTAACCAATTGTAGAATTTTTCCCATACTGCATAAAATTCTTTCTCATCACGATTTTGTAATTCCAGCATCAGTTTTGTCATTCCTGCACAATCCATCTTTTTATTATTATCATGTTCTCCGTTGGGGGATTTTCTTCTTTCCATATTTGGGCAAAGATTATTCTTGCAGCAGTAAGAATATGCATTATCAAATTTTGGTTTTCTTTGGTCCATTGTCCTCTAATAATTCCCAATAAATATATCTCTGGTTTAAATTCAATTTCTGAATCTGTCATTTCTTGTAACCATGTCCTGATCATGCTCCAGTATCCTCTTGCCACTGGGCAGGACCACCACATATGGTAGTATGTGCCATGTACCTGTTTACATTTCCAGCATCCTGGGTTCATGTTGGAATATATTTTGTTGAGTCTAGCTGGAGCTAGATACCAACGATAATACATTTTATATAAGTTTTCTTTGTATGGTGTTGATAAGGTCAATTTGTAATTTTCCTGCTGACTGATTCTTAAATGGTTATCCACTAGATCTCCTATATTCCTCTCACAGTTACTTCTGTAGAGCCAGGTACCACCTAATGGCAGACAGACACAATTCCAAGAATTATTATTACTAGTGATGAGGACACCAGTAACTTTACAGAGCAGATTAAGATTTTGCCCTGATTTTCAATTTCAGGCCCTGATGAAACAAGTTGTACATCACAAAGGCATCCTAAAGAAATAGGAGGGGAAAAAATAGAATCAGGATTCACATACATCAGAAAAAAATGTCTCAAAATCAGAGGTAGTATTCTGCCGGTTCGGACCGGTTTGGGAGAACTGGTAGCGGCGACCTTCAGGTGGGCCTGCCCCCCTCCGCCTCCCCACCCCGACGCTATGTTGTTCTATTTAGGTGACTCATTTTGAAGCAGGGTTGGATAATCCACAGCCCAGGTGACTCTATCCGGATGACTGGGAAAATTCTCAATACTCACTATCTATCATTGAAAAGTGCTTGAAAGGTGACCATTTGAATCCACAATTATACCTTGTGAGAAAAGTAGGTGTCACTGAAGATGGCTTCCTTCCACCATTGGAATTCCTCTCTGGATTCTGCTACTCAGAAAATACACCTGGTGTAGGAGAGCAGATGAAAAGTTGCTTTTCCTGACATTTTGCTCTCTTGGACATGATATTCCTCAAATGCTCCAGAATTCACTACATGTCTACATGTCTACTGTGCCTTGAGTGTACTACTGACTCCCTTGATTTTTTTTCACAGCAGTACAGCAATTGCCTCAGTTCTAGTATATAAAATTAAATTAAGGGCAAAGATTTCAAAGAAAAGATCTGACAAAGATCTTGGGAAGTAGTATGCAATGGTTCTAGTGTTGTTCTTAATTATTGTACCCATCTGAAACTCCTGACAAATCAAGCCATTCAGGATGTTTCATCAACTATTTTTTTCCTCATGATTACCTTGAGATCAGTTTAATGCAGGCAGTCTTCAACTTAAAACCACAATTGAGCCCAACATTTCTGTTGCTAAGTAAAAAAATTTGTGAAGTGAATTTTGCCCCATTTTATGACCTTTCTTCCATAGTTGTTAAGTGAATAACTGCAGTTGTTAAATTAGTAACCCCGCTGTTAAGTGAATCTGGCTTCCCCATTGACTTTGATCACAAAGGGGGATCATGGGATGCCAGGACACTGCAACCGTCACAAATACAAGTCAGTTGCAAGTGTCTCAATTTTAATCACATGATCATGGGGATGCTGCAATGGTCATAAGTGTGAAAAATGGTCATAACTTACGTTTTTCAGTGCCGTTGTGCTTGAAAGATAGTCAGCTAATGCATGTGCATGGGCTAACAACTCTACTAGAGAATGCTTATTTGTCTTACACAAAGTTTATGTAAGAGAGACAACAAGCAGTAGAGTAACTGTCACAAGAAAGCTCTATAGAACAAGGCTACAGTCTGGAGAAAGTTGGTTGGATCACCTCCAGTTCATGAGGAAAACCTTCCTTGAATTAGAAGAGCAAGGAATGGTGTTTTCAGAAACACAGAAAGTGTATGTTGTGCTGAATTTTCTTGATGATACATAGCACCAGAGGTGGGTTCCTGCTGGTGCGGTTAATAGCTGTTGTTCGGCGCAGAGCTGAAGACGCTGCTGCCATTCGTGGCGCGGGAGCTTTCCCCGGGCACTTTCCCCACCCGCATGGAAGCCGCCAATTGCGTTCTTTTGCCCTCTGCGTATTCGCAAAGCGTTCTACATGCGCAGAGGGCAAAAGAACGCAATTGGCAGCTTCCATGTGGGCGGGGAAAGCGCCCGGGGAAAGCTCCCGCGCCGCGAACGGCAGCAGCGTCTTCGGCTCTGCACCGAACAACAGCTATTAACCGCACCGGCAAAAAAAGGCAGGAACCCACCTCTGCGTAGGACATGTTGGTATGAATTGAAATTTAAGGAACTTCCTTGTATTAAACCTTATGACATATCTTGTAAAGAGGTTTTTTTTTCTTTTTACAATCTTAGCGAGTCCCCCCAACATTGCTGATATGAGTAAAAATGTTTTAGCATAAATGTAGGCTTTATATCTAATGTAAGCCACTCTGACTTTCAACCATTTCTACTTGTGGGAGAAGAAACACTATTCTTTAGATTTCATTAAAGCATTTGCCATAGAACGTAGGAAACTTTGGTGCAAGAAAAGATTTTTAGTGAGCTCAAGGTGATTTTTTTTTAAAGTTGTGCATTGTTTCTCTTTGCAAGACATATAAAAAATAAATGATTTCCTCCCGGGGGATCGGTTCATATTCTATTTTGTGAAAAAATGGTAGAAAATAAATGTGGTTAGCTTCAAAAAAAAACACTTTCAACACTTTCAACAACTAAGCATATATTTTATTGCAAATCACTCTTATATTACTTTCATTGGCATTTGGTCATTTTAAAAAAAATAGTTGAACCATTAGCCTATTATTACCTCATCAAAACAAAATAATTATCTCCTACAGGAATCACCATGTTTTCTTAGCTAGGCCAAAACACCAAAGGCTGCACAGAAGAGAATGATATTCAAAAACAGTCACGGTATCAGCGTGGATATAAAGGAACACTTGAACCACAGGAATTTTGGCACAAGGATAATAACGGCTCTGTCAGATTCATTGCTTCAGGTTTCTACCCTCTCTGCTCTCTTCTGCCAGAGTAGCTGTTCAAATCTGGGTGGAATTCAGGATACAAATTTGTGCTCACACGGATCTTCAAATAGAAAATAATAGATTTTCTCATTAGATGCATTGTCAGATATAACCCTTGGATCAATCTTTAGATGAAGTATTGGGTTATATGTACTTTCTGATCAATAGGATGGAAGGGAAAACATTTTCACAATAACAAAAGCATGAAGATGCTTTTTCTGATGTTTTTGGTGCACAAAGTATTTACTCTGAAATGTCCTGCAAGTGATGCTTTCCTTGTTCCACATGAGTGGTTCCAGCCTGGTAACTTCATCGTTGGTGGCATGACATCTCACATGGGTTACCATTTTATTCAAATTAAATTTAGTGAAAACCCTTCAATAAAACTCTATGACATACCAATGTAAGATTTTTTTTCTTTGTCTAAGGTTACCTAGATTTTCAAAAATACTTCATATGACTAAAAAGTACCTTGTGCACAAATGCAGGGTTTATAATATAATCTATGCCTTTCTTTCTATTGTCTCGTGTTATGAGAGAAGAAATAACCTTCTTTATATTATTTTAGTCTTTCACATGAAATGAACAAAATTTCAGATCAAGAAGTCTCTATTTGAACATCTCCTGAGGTAAAGATAATTTTTAGAAAGATTTGGCATTATCTCTCCTCACAAAACATACATAAAGAGGCACAATTTTTACAGAGGCACGATTGGGACCATCTTAAAAAAGTGCATCACAGTTTGGTTTGGTGGCAGCAGTGCCTCAGATAGAAAGTCCATTCAGAGAGTGGTAAGGACAGCCGAGAATCTTGCTTCCTGTTATTCAGGATACAGTTTATAAGAACTATGTGCTTAGTCCTCAAACATTTTTCTCACCATGTACATATATACATCCAAACTAGACTGTATTGTTTCTCTGTGTCATATAATATATGTGGGTATATACTGTACATAATTTTATATTTATTATTTATTTATTTTCTCATGTTTATGTAGTGTAAATTGGAGGTGGTGACCCTTTAGAAGCTGTATGTAACAAAATTTCATTTTAATGTATGCCAATTAGTGTACATTCAAAGTGACAAATAAAGTTATTCTAAGTTTTAAAAAATATATACAGGAAATAAGTGATTCGCACAGAATCTGTTCATATACCATTTTTTGAAAACACCATAGAAAATAAATACAGTTCTTTGAAAACAGTCTCTACTTGTAATTCTTGCAGTACATATTTGTTGCAGATCATGGAAAGGCTGTGTAAAATAAATTTGAATTCTGTAAAAATTACTAACAAAGGAGAATATTTTAGTTCAGGATGGAAATGAGGGGTCTTTGGTGCTCTCTGAGATGTATTGTTTTCTTGCAGACATTTCATTTTCCAAACTAGATACCATCCTCAGTGCCAGGCAGTGATGATGTCACCTATTTTGGGTAATGAAATGTCTGCAAGAAAGCCACCAAGCTCAGAGAGCATCAAGGATCTTCTGTAGAAATTATTAAGAACGTTAGAAAAAGTGATTATCTTTTTACTACTATCAGAAATGTTTGTTATTCATACAGAAATGATAAGAATTGTCAACTTATTTTGTCAACCTTGGGTATTTAAAATATTTGCAGTGTATTCACCAAATTTCATCAACATGTCCTTGCCTTGGCCTTTGCTGTGAAGGAGATCAATGAGGACTCCCAGATCTTACCTAATGTCACTCTTGGGTTCCACATCTATGACAGTTACTACAATCCAAGGATGACCTATCGCACCACTCTGGACATACTTTTCAAATCCCAGGAATTTGTTCCTAACTACAAGTGTGATAGCGAAAAGAATCTCATGGCTATCATTGGGGGACTGGATTTTGTCACATCATCTCGTATTGCTGAAATTACAGGATTCTTCCAAATTCCACAAGTAAGTTGTGAAAGGGCCAAAGGGAAAAACATTATATTCTGTTCTTGATGTTCTATTGTATTAATGAAGAATCATTAAAGATTATGCTTAGGTTTGTATTTAGATGTTCTCCCTGACTTAAGGTCTATTAGTTAGCATTATTTTTAAACTACAATGCCAAATACAAGAACTGAGTATCCTTAGACAGTCCACAACCAAGGAAAGAGTTGAGAATAGTATTGTTTGCTTCTACCAAAATAATTTGTCAATTATATGTGTTTGAAATAATTCCAATAAATTCCTTTCCATATTTATACTTAGAAGAATTTCAGGAAAATGATGTGTTCCTTGCATATATTTTATATAAAAACTAGAAAGGACAATCAGATTTTATTAAACAACTCAAGAGAATACTACTCCACTTTCTTATAGCTGACATACGGCTCATTACCCCAAGAGGAATCTGAGACCAGTAAACTCTCTTCACTTTATTTCATGGTCCCCAAAGAAGACCATCAGTACATTGGGATTATCCAACTGCTTCATCATTTCAGGTGGACATGGATTGGGATATTTGCTGTTGATAACAACGATGGAGAAAATTTCTTGCAGAAAATGCAGCCCTTACTTTCAGACAACGGAATCTGCTCATCGTTCATACAAAGGCTTTCACAACTAATCCACATGGAAGACTTCCCAGAAGTATATCAAACAATCTCTATTATTACCATGAATTGGATAAATAGCAGAGCCAATGCATTTCTTGTCTATGGAGAATCAGTGACAATGATGTGGCTGAGATTTGTCACATTTATGACAGATCCTGACAGCAAGGAAATTGCATTATTTAGAAGGGTGTGGATCATGACTGCACAGATTGATTTCATATTATCAGGATTTCAAATCAGTTGGGATCTCCAGATGTTCCATGGGGCTATTTCCTTCACTATTCATTCAAGAGCAGTTGCAGGTTTCAAGGAATTTCTTCAGACTGTAAATCCTCTTTCAGTCTCCAGAGATGGGTTTCTGCAGGATGTTTGGGAACAAGCATTTGATTGTTCACTTCCAAAACCAGAGTTACAAGAAATGCATAGTAGGCAGTGCACTGGGGAGATGAAGCTAGGGGATCTTCCTGGACCTGCCTTTGAAATGGAGATGACTGGCCAAAGCTACAGCATCTACAATGCTGTTTATGCTGTGGCTCATGCTTTGCAGGCTCTATACACACTGCATTACAATAGAAAAAAAACTATGAGGTGTAAAAATCCTGACCTTCCGCATCTCCAGGCCTGGCAGGTATTCCCTTTGTATTGGACCCTGCTTTTATTTCAATAAGCAGTTTGATGTAAAATTATGTTTTGATCCCATTTTGAAAAGTCTTAATATTTTCTGCATGTGAAATCAAGCATGAGAAAACAATCTAGAGAGGAGGGGCATGTCTAGAAGTAATACAGCATGGAACTCTGGAACTCTCCAGAGAAAAGTGCTGAATTCAAGTCATTTTTCAGGGTCTCTAAGGCCATAATCTTCCTGTAGGGATGACGAAGAACCAGGGCACAGGCTGGTGAAGACAGGGAACCTCATTTTCCCTGGAACACCAGCAAAGATCTTCAGACCGGATGGCTGGGAAGACAGCCATGGTGAGCTGACAATAGCTGGGGCGACCTCTTGGAAGAAAAAAGAAAGCCATGTGAATCATCTGGGTGAGAGCTATCTAATTTTGTCTGTATGCAAAGTGATTCTAATTTTAAGTGGTTCTTCCTTTGAAGAAGAGGATCGTTTAAAGAAAAGTTTGGCAAGGAAGAGCGGGGAGGGGCAGAATAATGGCTGCCTCCTCGCAGCAAGTAAAAGTGGCAAAGAATTAGGATCCAAAAAAGAAATTGATTGAATAAGCTAATATTATGAAGATTAAATTACAGAGTGGTTCAAAGCAAATTGGAATTAGTATTATATTATTTACATACATTTGTGATTTGGATTATAAAATTGGTGGTTTAAAGGTAGAAAAATGAAGAAGATAATAACATATGCATCAACAATGGCAGTGAGCCCTGGGACAAAAAAAACAGTAGACACATCAACACATCAGGAAAAGATGAACCCAGAACTAAAAAATACGTTACAGGCGATGCATGAAGATCTAAAAAAGGTAAAAGAAGGGATAAAGAATTTAAATGAGAAGATAGAAAAGGTAGAGGGAGAAGTAAAGGAAGTAAAAGAGATGATGGGAAAAACAGATCAAAGAGTGCAGAAAGTGGAAGAAAAAACTGACATGATAGAAAAAAAGTGGAAGAGATGGACCAAAGACTGACTACATATGGAAGGATCCAGGAAAAGACAATAGTGGCCTTAGAGATGGATAAGGCTGACTTCTACTTAAGATTTTAAAATGTGGAAGAAGAAAAAGGAGAGAACTTGGCGGAAATAGTGGCAGAGATATTAGCAGAGCCAATGGAGGAGAGTAAAGAGAAGATTGATGAAATATATATAATTCATACAAGATACACAATTAGACATAAGCTTACTAGAGAAGTACTTGTCAGAGTTACCCAGAAAACAGTGAGGAATGAGGTTCTACAAACTCCAAGAAATGCAGCAATGAAATATAAAAGCAAAGAGGTGGGGGCATTGAAGCAAATTCCAAGAAGAGTAAGAGATATTAGAAAAGAGTATCAATTTCTGACTAGATGTTTAATTAAAAAAGGAGTGAGCTTCAGATGGCTGATACCAGAAGGAATAATGTTGAATTGGCAAGAAGAGAGATCCAGACTAGATACATTGGATAAGGCGGAGCAATTCTACTAAGAAAATTTTGGAATGGAAGAGATAGGGAAAACGAAAGAGGAAGGGTGGATTAGAAGCCAAGAGGAGAAAGAAAAACAACCAAAAGAGATGACTAAAGAAGAAGAGGAAAGAGAAGCAAGAGAAGGAGCTCGAGCTAAGGAAATAGAAGAACAAAGAGAGATAAGAGTGACTAGAGCAACTAAAACCTTAAATAAGTGAGGAAATGGAAGAAGAAAAAAAAGTAATCTCGATAAACGTGAATTTAAATCATAACTTTAAAAATTACAAAATTACAAAGTCCTTTTTTCATTTTCTTTCATTTAATTCCTACCTTTCCTTTTATTGATATCAAATTAAATATATAGTGTAGACATGTACATCATCATGCAATATTGATTATTAAATTTCTAAGTTTAATAATATTCTAGGAATGGGAAGAATGAGTGAATGAAACTTGGATATGATTTTCTCTACTCTATTATATTGTTTTTAATTCCCTCTCTCTTTTATTCCTTTTCAAGTAGCTCCATTCATGTCTTCAAGGCATTTCTTTTAACAATTCAGCCGGGGAAAGAGTGTTCCTGAATGAGAAAGGGGAAGTAACAGGTGGATTCGACATCACCAACTTGGTCACTTTTCCAAACAAATCCTTTCAGAGAGTTAGAGTTGGAGAAATGGATCTACAGGCTCCAAAAGGAAAGGAATTATTCATTGATGAAGATCTAATTGTCTGGCACCCAGTCTTTAACCAGGTATCGAATTCGTGATTTCACCTGAATCTATTATGATCTATACCTTAATCCATTATGACCCCATATTGAACATGGTCTCTTTAGAAATAAATAAATAATCTCATATTGTTTCAAATGTTGTGGATGGTCAAGGATTCCTCAAATTGACAAATATGATATTGCAATGTAAAAGCCAGGATTGCATATTTGTTGGGCATTTCCACTTGAAATCAGAAGAATGGCTGTGTTTTCATGAGATTCTCACCATGTGCTATGATATACTTCCCCTTCCCTTCAAACAGGAACTTTTTAATATCATTGTAAATTCTACATCTTTTTAAGTTGTTGATGAAGTTGTTAAATTCAGTATCCATTTTTGAAGTCAATAATCATGTCACTCCATTAAAGAGAAAATTCAGAAACTGTTTTAAATATCTCCAGTTTTAAAATATTTTATCCTTATCACCAGGTTCTTCCACTTTCTCGATGCAATGACCCTTGTTTCCCTGGATCCTGGAAGAAAGGGATTGAGGGGAAACAATTCTGCTGCTATGACTGTGTTCCATGCCCTGAAGGGAAGATTTCAAATCAAAATGGTAGGTTAGGCATTATATCAATTTTCATTAGACATAAGCAAACTTAAATATGCAACTTTAGGATTCATAAAATTAATAAAATGAATTTCAATAATTTGGAATGCCTAGATGACAAATTTCTTGACTTTCCTCCCAGATATGGATGACTGTTTTAAATGTCCAGAAGATCATTATCCAAATGAAGGAAAGAAAGGCTGCATCCTGAAACCAGTTGTGTTTCTAACATTGGAAGAAACCTTAGGAATTGGTTTAGCCTCAGCAGCTCTTGGTTTCTTCTCCCTGACATCTTGGGTACTTGGAACTTTTATTAAGCACAGGGATACCCCCATTGTCAAAGCCAATAACCGGTCCCTCACTTACACCCTCCTTGTGTCTCTTCTGCTCTGTTTTCTCTCTTCTTTGTTCTTCCTCAGCCAACCTGGCAAAGTGACCTGCCTTGCCCGACAATCAATGTTTGGCATCACTTTCTGTGTGGCCATTTCTAGTGTTCTGGCCAAAACAATTACCGTGGTTGTGGCTTTCATGGCCACTAAACCAGGATCTCAGATGAGGAAGTGGGTGGGGAAAAGATTGGCTCTTTCTATTGTCCTTTCCTGCTCTCTTGTCCAAGTATGTATTTGTATCATTTGGTTGTCGACATCACCCCCATTCACTGAGTTCGACATGTACTCAGCACTCCAAGAAATGATTTTACAGTGCAATGAGGGGTCAGCTTTCTTCTTCTACTGTGTCTTGGGCTACATGGGTGTCTTGGCCATTGCCAGCTTTATTGTGGCTTTCCTTGCCCGTAAATTACCTGACAGCTTTAACGAAGCCAAGTTCATCACCTTCAGCATGTTGGCCTTTTGCAGTGTGTGGATCTCCTTCTTTCCAGCCTATCTGAGCACAAAAGGCAAAGCCATGGTAGCTGTGGAGGTCTTTTCTATCTTGTCCTCCAGTGCTGCATTACTGGGATGCATATTCCTGCCAAAGTGCTACATCATTATTTTTAAGCCTGAGCTAAACCACAGAGAGCAACTCATAAAGAGGAATTAGTACCCCAAGTGTGTATATATACATTCAAATTAGACTGTGTTTTTCTCTGGGTCGTACAATATATGTGGTTATGATGGTATCTGTATATTTTTTTATTTTTTTATTTTTTCATGTTTAGGTAGTGTATATTGGAGGTGGTGGCCCTTTGAGAGCTGTATGCAATGAAATGTTCTTGTAATGTATGCTGATTAGTGTACATTTAAAGCGACAATAAAGTTATCATAACTCTAAGTTGTTACATTTTCACAATTTTCCAAGATTCTTTCATAAAGCACTACTTAAATATAGTAAAAAGCTAATTACCATTTTATGAATATATATTTAACATGGTATTATAGTATATCACTTTGGAATTTGTTAGACTTCTTCAAAATGAATTTTAAAGTTTGTGAATGCCATACATTTAACTGCATTTTACAAAATACTTTCATGACGAGTCACATCCATTTCCTGTCTATCCATAAATCTATTTTCATTGAAACCTGTTTTCAGAATTCAATAATATGGAAAAATGTGATGAAATTAAATTAAATGTATTTTTCCTTCTGCTTCATCCTTTATTCAAAGTTGTGCTGACCAAAGACCACAATAAAGATTGATTTGAATTGGTTTGGAATTAGAAGTCTGTTATTTTTTTCATTAAAGCAAAGTTAAAGTCCACTACAAATCATAGGAAAAAAATGTATACTCCTCACTGATAGAGAGAGAGGGACAACAAAGATGATTTTTTTTGGTGAAAAATTCTGAGTGATCATGGAGGGATGCTTATATCACCACAATTGGGAAAGTGTCCACTGGCGGCACCGGGAGGTGTTGGGCTAAAGCATTATCAATGTTAAAAAACTTTTTATCAAGAGCATTAGACAGGGAACCGGCAGTGGGGGGTCTGCCATTGTTTAAGCACGGTGTCAATGAATAATTTTGGGGCCGGGACTGCATCAGCTTGAGATGCAGTGGGCTCAAACAGACGGTCTGCCTCGGAGGGCTCCCCAGAGGGAGCAGACAGGTTAGCCGTGGTCTTTGCCTTGTGGAGGAGAGACCGGAAGAGGGACAGTTGGAAGAGGGCAGAGGAAACAGCCGGCTCCAGGGCCAAGTCCTCATCCTCCAACATGGCCAGTTCTGGGAAACCCCTCTTCAATTTGTCCACCTGTCCCAGATCCTCATCGAGGTCCCCTAGGAGATCGGAGGAATCCTCCTCACCGTCCTCTTCCCCCTCCAGCTTAGGATATGTGAAGCAATCGACAAAGTGGTGAGGGTCTCTCGGAGGGGAGGGTCTGTCAGCAGGGGGGGATGAACCAGCCATGACCCTGATTCCAGCCTCCACCCCCCACCTGATAGCCTTATTTATTCTTTCCTGCACTTCCCTGGATTGTAAGGGATCCCTGCTGGAACCCCCGCTCGGGGTTCCTTGCCTGTTTGCAGATCCCCTTGGGGGCTCCGACAGGCCCCAGTCATCAATTTCTGTCCTGTGAAGGTTCACATCCTCTATGGACAGGGGTTCAGAAGAGTGATCAGGGGGCTGATCTTGAGGGAAGACCTGCGAGCCTCCCTGGTTTCTGAGGCTGGTCCCAGAGGCCGGTTTATCCTGACTATGGGCAACTCTGCCCCCCCTGCTTTGACTTGGGGGGCAGGACTTTCACTGGCTGAGCCTGAGATAGGGTCCTGAGCAGTGAGCGGTCCCTGGTAGGTGAGGGAGAGGCCACCCTGGTAGACTCCGACTGCTTTGTGCTCTGTCTAGGAGTTTTTGCCTTTGCCTTTCCTGATTTATGGCTTTTGTCAGCCATGATGAGAAGGGGAGGAAGGTCGGGCTGGCTTAATTAATATTCAAAATGGACACCAGCCATGAGGCACACCCAAAATGGCCACCAAGGCCTGGGATGGCAGTTACTGAGGCAGCAATGAAGTTAAGGCTCTGCACAGGCCTGTTAGATTCCCTCCCCAGGGAATAGTTGCACCGGCTCCTTCAGGCTGCAGTTGCTTCCTAATCAGGGAGAGACAGATCGAGAGAGAGAAGAGGCTTCCCCCATCTGCCAATGCCCTCGGTGAGTTCAGACCCCTCAGGAGGCTTGGGAAGAGACGATGATGTGTTGGGGGCCGCGATCGCTGCGCTGCCAGCCCCCCCGGCTCATCTGCGCCTCGCTTCGGCCCTGGGACACTGCGATCGGCTCCTTGGTCTCCCGTCAGCTTGGTGGGCATCAACTGGGAAGCGGAGACACTGGCTATGGCGCAGACCACTTGCACTAATCCGGCTGAGTTGTCAGACAGTTATTTGGCTTCTCCGCTCCTCGTGTCAATTTCTAACCATCATCTGAGGAGCAGAGGCCTCGGCTGTGCCGCGGATCACATGTGCTAATCCGGCCGAGCAAGCAGATCAGTTTTTGAACTAGCCCGTGCGAGGGCCTTTGATCGGCCTCTTGGCCCCTCGGCTCTCCGTCCAGGCAAGCACACACAATTTAGTCCGGCCGTCAGCTGTGAGGCACTGACAGTGGCCGTGGGACGATGATTAATTGGGGAGCAGATAGCTTTATCGGTTGGCAAGGAACTTGCCCGGCTCTCCCAAGGCTAATAGATTCTGAGGTGAGGCAAGGAGGGAGCTATCGCCCTTCGTGTCTGCAAAGTCAATTGGCAAATTGGTGCCAGCCTCACTCAGAGCCCAAGTAAGTGGTGAGAAGGCACCACTGGCCCCCTTGATAATGGGGCCTTTCCCACTCCCTCCACGGCCGGAATTTGGTGATGGAAAAATTGGGCCTTCGGCTGGAGGGGTGAGCAGCAGTCGGCCTGACGGCCTAACTGCCTTCTCCCAAGTGCAGATGACAGGGACACCTGGGGGGCTTGGTTAAGGAAAACTTACTGGTGTAATTCAGATGTAGTCAATATATATAGAAGTAGAAGTCTTGAAGGAAAAAGGCACGAGTCCTTGGCTAGGACTGAGTCAAAAGAGGGGGAACTAGGCCACAGAGCCACTATTTATACTTTTTCCAGACTCAGTCCTGATTGGCTAGAAGGCTGTGTCAAACCCAATTCTTGGCGGCTAGCTCCAACCACTATGGAGAATGCTTATTTGTCTTACACAAAGTTTATGTAAGAGAGACAGAAAGCAGTAGAATAACTGTCACAAGAAAGCTCTATAGAACAAGGCTACAGTCTGGAGAAAGTTGGTTGGATCACCTCCAGTTCATGAGGAAAACCTTCCTTGAATTAGAAGAGCAAGGAATGGTATTTTAAGAAACACAGAAAATGTATGTTGTGCTGAATTTTCTTGATGATACATAGCAGGGGCGGGTTCCTAATTTTTTTACTACCACTCTGTGGGCGTGGCTTATTTTGTGGCTTGCCAGGCATGTGACCGGGTGGACGTGGGCATCAGGAGCTTGTCAGTGGCCGGAGAAGCGGGGGGGCATTGCCCACCCGCAACGCAGCCCCCCGCAGCAGAAGCAGCAAGACCGCGGCAGCGGTTCATCTAGGAGGCTCCGTCCAGTCTGAATGCTTCTCCCCATTCAATGATCCTAGGCTCCTGCCGCCCGTTCCCCCTCCCCTCAGCAGCTCGAGACCTCAAATGTGCGAAAATGCCTAGGATCATCACCGCGCGTTCGTGGCTTCTCAGACTGCTGAAGGGAAGGGAATGGAGATAGCTCCTGCTGCTCATTCTTTCAGCATCTCACGCACTCCCTCAGCCATCCTCCCCTGCTTGGACTCACTGTGGGGTAGGAAGGCAGCACATGCGCAGTGCCGGAAGCTCGGCTTCTGGGCATACGCAGAAGAAAATTTTAAAAAAAATTAAATTTTTTTTAAAAAAAATAACAGCGCCCAGGCACCGGCAACTGACCGCACCGGTACTGTGACATCACCAACGGGCCACTTCCAGTGGTATAGAGTGGACTGCACTGGTAGGAACCCACCACTGATACATAGGACATGTTGGTATGAATTGAAATTTAAGGAACTTCCTTGTATTAAACCTTATGACATATCACGTAAAGAGGTTTTTTTTTTCTTTTTACAATCTTAGCCAGTTCCCCTAACATTGCTGATATGAGTAAAAATGTTTTAGCATAAATGTAGGCTTTATATCTAATGTAAGCCACTCTGTCTTTCAAATATTTCTACTTGTGGGAGAAGAAATAATATTCTTTAGATTTTATTAAAGCATTTGCCATAGAATGTAGGAAACGTTGGTGCAAGAAATCTTTTGAAGATTTTTGGTGAGTCCAAGGTTAGGTTTTTTGAAGCTGTGCATTGTTACTGTCCACAAAACACACATAAAATAAATAATTTCCTCCCGGTGGATCTGTTCATATTCTATTATGTGAAAAAATGGTAGAAAATAAATGTGATAGCTTAAAAAAACACTTTCAACAATTTAATCAACTAAGCATATATTTTATTGCAAATCACTCTTATATTACTTTCATTGGCATTTGGTCATTAAAAAAAATAGTTAAACCATTAGCCTATTATTACCTCATCAAAACAAAATAATTATCTCCTACAGGAATCACCATGTTTTCTTAGCTAGGCCAAAACACCAAAGGCTGCACAGAAGAGAATGATATTCAAAAACAGTCAAGGTATCAGCTTGGATATAAAGAAACACTTGAAGCACAGGAAATTTGGCACAAGGATAATAATGGCTCTGTCAGATTCATTGCTTCAGGTTTCTACCCTCTGCTCTTTTCTGCCAGAGTAGCTGTTGAAATCTGGGTGGAATTCAGGATACAAATTTGTGCTCACACGGATCTTCAAATAGAATATAATAGATTTTCTCATTATGTGCATTCTCAAATCTGAACTTTGGATCAATCTTTAGATGAAGTATTGAATTATGTGTACTTTCTGATCGGTAGGATGGAAGGGAAAACATTTTCACAATAACAAAAGCACGAAGATGCTTTTTCTGATGTTTTTGGTGCACAAAGTATTTACTCTGAAATGTCCTGCAAGTGATGCTTTCCTTGTTCCACATGAGTGGTACCAGCCTGGTAACTTCATCGTTGGTGGCATGGCATCTCACATGGCTTACCACTTTTTTGAAATTAAATTTAGTGAAAACCCTTCTATAAAACTTTATGACATACCAGTGTAAGATTTTTTTTCTCTATCTAAGATTACCTAGATTTTCAGAAATACTTCATATGACTAAAAAGTTCTTTGTGCATAAATGCAGTGTTTTTAATATAATCTATGACTTTCTTTCTTTCTTTCAATTGTCTCACGTTATGAAAGAAGAAATAACCTTCTTTACATTATTTTAGAGTCTTTCACATGAAATGAACAAAATTTCAGATCAAGAAGTCTCTATTTGAACATATCCTGAGGTAAAGATAATTTTTAGAAAGATTTGGCATTATCTCTCTTCACAAAAAATTCATAGAGAGGCATGACTTTTACAGAGGCACGATTGGGAGCTTCTTAACAAAGTACATTTGGTTTGGTGGCAGCAGTGCCTCAGATAGAAAGTCCATTCAGAGAGTAGTAAGGACAGCCGAGAAGCTCACTTCCTATTTATAAGAACTATGTGCTTAGTGCTTAGTGCTTAGTGCCTAGCTGTTTTTCTAACAATGTACATGTATACATCCGAACTAGACTGCATTGTTTCTCTATGTGATATAATATATATGGGTAAATACATAATTTTGCATTTATTATTTATTTATTTTGACATGTTTATGTAGTGTATATTGGAGGTGGTGACCCTTTGGGAGCTGTATGTAACAAAATTTCATTTTAATGTATGCCAATTACTGTACATTCGAAGACAAATAAAGTTATTCTAAGGTCTAAAAATAATAATACAGGAAATAAGTGATTCCCACAGAATCTGTTCATATACGATTTTCTGAAAACATCATAGAAAAGGAATACAGTACTTTGAAAACAGTCTCTACTTGTAATTGTTGCAGTACATATTTGTTGGAGGTCATGGAAAGGCTGTGTAAAATAAATTTGAATTTTGTAAAAATTATCAATAAAGGAGAATATTTTAGTTCAGGATGGAAATGAGGGGTCTTTGGTGCTCTAAGAGAAGTGTTGTTTCTTGCAGACATTTCATTATCCAAACTAGATACCATCCTCAGTGCCAGGCAGTGATGATGTCACCTACTTTGGGTAATGAAATGTCAGCAAGAAAGACACCAAGCTCAGAGAGGATCAAGGATCCTCTGTAGAAATTATTTAGAACGTTAGAAAAAGTGATTATCTTTTTACTACTGTCAGAAATCTTTGTTATTCATACAGAAATGATGTCACCTTATGAGAATTGTCAATTTTCTCTTTCAACTGGGTAATTTAAATTATTTACAGTGTAGTAACAAAATTCTACCAGCACGTCCTTGCCTTGGCCTTTGCTGTGAAGGAGATCAATGAGGATTCCCAGATCTTACCTAATTTCACTCTTGGGTTCCACATCTATGACAGTTACTACAGCCAAAGGATGACCTATCGCACCACTCTGGACCTACTTTTCAAATCCCAGGAATTTGTCCCTAACTACAAGTGTGATAGCGAAAAGAATCTCGTGGCTATCATTGGGGGACTGGATTTTGTCACATCATCTCGTATTGCTGAAATTACAGGATTCTTCAAAATTCCACAAGTAAGTTGTGAAATGGCTAAAGGGAAAATATATATTTTGGATATATTTTATATAAAAACTAGAAAGGACAATCAGATTTTATCGAACAACTCAAGAGAATACTACTCCACTTTCTTTTAGCTGACATACGGCTCATTACCCCAAGAGGAATTTGAGACCAGTAAACTCTCTTCACTTTATTTCATGGTCCCCAAAGAAGACTATCAGTACACTGGGATTATCCAACTGCTTCACCATTTCAGGTGGACATGGATTGGGATATTTGCTGTTGATAACAACGATGGAGAAAATTTCTTACAGAAAATGCAGCCCTCACTTTCAGAGAACGGAATCTGCTCATCGTTCATAGAAAGGCTTTCACAACAAATGCACTTTGAAGACTTTCCAGAGTTATATCAACGAATCTCTAGTATTTCCATGAATTGGATAAATGGCCGAGCCAATGCATTTCTTGTCTATGGAGAATCATCCACAATTATGTGGCTGAGAGTTGTCACATTTATAATAGATCCTGAAAGCAAGGAAATTGCATTATTTAGTAGGGTGTGGATCATGACTGCACAGATTGATTTCATATTATCAGGATTTCAAATCAGTTGGGATCTCCAGATGTTCCATGGGGCTATTTCCTTCACTGTTCATTCAAGAGCGCTTGCAGGTTTCAAGGAATTTCTTCAGACTGTAAATCCTCTTTCAGTCTCCAGAGATGGATTTCTGGAGGAAGTTTGGGAACAAGCATTTGATTGTTCATTTCCAAAACCAGAATTACAAGAAATGCATAGTAGGCAGTGCAGTGACGAGATGAAGCTGGAGGATCTTCCTGGACCTGCCTTTGAAATGGAGATGAGTGGCCAAAGCTACAGCATCTACAATGCTGTTTATGCTGTGGCTCATGCTTTGCAGGCTCTATACACATTACATTATTTCAATAGAAAAAAAACTATGATCTGTAAAAATCCTGACCTTCCACATGTCCAGCCTTGGCAGGTATTCCCTTTGTACTGAACACTGCTTTTATTTCAATAAGCAGTTTGAGGTAGAATTATGTTTTGATCCCATTGTGGAAAGTGTTAATATTTTCTGCATGTGGAATCAAGCGTGAGAAAATATTCTAGAAAGAAGAAAGATTTTCCTGACAGTGAGAACAATTAACAATTAATTAGTGGAACAGCTTGCCTTCAAAAGGTTTGGATGCTCCAACATTGGAGATTTTTATGAAGCAAAGGAAAGCCATTTATCTGAAATAGCATAGAATCTCTGCCTTGACCACTGTATTGGATTTGATGACCTACAGGTTTTCTGACTCTCATGTCCTGTTCTGTCTAGATACAGAAAAAAATGGTTTCTGCTGTTATTCTAATCATTGAGAAACTACTGTATGAATTATGGCATATATGTCACTGGAAGTTATTTAGTAAATCACCAGACATTGTACCAAAAGAGATAATTGAAATGATAATTTGGATTACTCTTCATTGTCTTTTCCAAAAATAATCAGTTCTCCAAAAACTTTGTATGTGGCTTGTGAACCTTTCATGGGGAACAAGCTGAACTTTCTGTCTCTATGAAAGTGGTCCCTCTTAGATGTGGGATCCATAATATGAACCATGAAACATGTTTGCAATAATCACTATCTTGCATCTCTCTATGGAGGAATGCTTGATTCACAAATTCCAAAATTTGGCCAAATCAGATCACAAACTGTCAAAGAGCTTTCTATTTGATAGGCAGTGCCCTATCAAATCCTGCACCTCTTAACAGTGGTGTCCCTCAAGACAGCGTTCTAGGACCAACAGTTTTCATTCTTTACATAAACGACCTTTGTGATCATATTATAAGCAACTGCATCCTCTTTGCTGACGATGTTAAACTATTCAACACCACCAACAATACTTCTATGCTTCAAAAAGACCTTGACTATGTATCACAATGGTCTGAGAACTGGTAACTTCAAATCTCAACCAACAAATGCTCTGTCTTACACATTGGCAAAAAGAATCCGAACACAAAATATAAACTTGGAGGACACGATCTTATAGATGACCCTCACTCTGTTAAGGACCTTGGAGTACTCATATCTAATGACCTAAGCACCAGAGCCCATTGTAACAACATTGCCAAAAAGGCACTAAGAGTTGTTAACATAATCTTGCATAGCTTCTTCTCTGGCAATATTACACTGCTAACCAGAGCATTCAAAACATTTGCCAGACCAATCCTCGAATACAGCTCACCTGTCACAAAACTACACTGCATGTTGGACATTTATACAATTGAGAGAGTCCAGAAATATTTCACAAGAAGAGTCCTCCACTCCACTGCTCGCAACAGAATACCTTATTCCACCAGACTTGAAATTTTGGGCTTAGATAATTTAGAGCTACGCCGCCTTCGATCTGATCTAAATGTAGTTCATAAAATCATCTGCCACAATGTCTTACCTGTCAATGAATACTTCAGCTTCAACCGCAACAACACACAACCACACCATAGATTCAAACTCAATGTAAACTGCTCGAAACTCGACTGCAGAAAGTTTGACTTCAGCAACAGAGTAATCAATGCCGGGAATGCACTACCTGACTCTGTGGTTTCTTCCCCAAACCCCAAAAACTTTAACCTTAGACTGTCTACAGTTGACCTCACCCAATTCCTAAGAGGTCTGTAAGGGGCTTGCATAAGAGCACCATCGTGCCTACCGTCCCTGTCCTACTGTCCTATTGTCCAAATTTACACATACCTACTGTGCTTTTGTTTATGTTTATACCATACCTGTTATCTTGTATACGTTTTGACAAATAAAATAAATAAATAAAAAATCAATAAAAATAAATCAATGAGGAAAGATTAGATATGATGTAGGTGGAAGTAGTTGTTTAAGTAGTGAATGTAAATCATAATTTAAAGAATTTCAAAATCCGAAAGTCCTTTTTTCATACTCTTTCAGTTAATTCCTACCTTTCCTTATATTGATATCAAATTAAATATATAGTATAGATATGTACATTATCATGCAATATTGATTATTAAATTTCTAAGTTTTTCTAGGAATGGGAAGAATGGGTGAATGAAACTTGGAAATGATTTTCTCTTCTCTATTATATTGTTTTTAATTCCCTCTCTTTTTTATTCCTTTTCAAATAGCTCCATTCATGTCTTCACGGCATTTCTTTTAACAATTCAGCAGGGGAGAGTGTGTTCCTGAATGAGAAAGGGGAAGCAACAGGTGGATTCGACATCACCAACTTGATCGCTTTTCCAAACAAATCCTTTCAGAGAGTTAGAGTTGGAGAAATGGATCTACAGGCTCCAAGAGGAAAGGAATTATGCATTGAAGAAGCTCTAATTGTCTGGCACCCAGCTTTTAACCAGGTATCAAATTAGTGATTTCACCTGAATCCATTTTGATCCATACCTTAATCCATTATGATCCCATATTGAACATAGTCTCTTTAGAAATCTAATTTCTATTTTTTTAAAATAAACAATAAACATTCTTTCAAATGTTGTGGATGGTCAAGGATTCCTCAAATTGACAAATATGATATTACAATGTAAAAGCCAGGATTGCATATTTGGTGGGTATTTCCACTTGAAATCTGAAGAGTGTCAATGTTTGCATGAGATTGTCACCATGGGAAATTATTTATTCACCCTGCTCTTCAGACAGGAGCTTTTCTACATCATTATAATTTCTACATTATTTTAAGTTGTTTTTTTTATTAAAAAGTTTTAATAGTACAAAGTACATACATTTTTCTCTTTTCTCCCCCCCTTCCCCCCTCCACCCCCCACCCCTCTCACCCACCCCATCCCACCCCCGGACTTCCCAGAAAAAGCACAAGGTATAATTTTTTAAAAAAGCATAAAACTAGAATAACCTAAAAAATTATTAATTCAAAAATATTTTTCTAATTCTTAACTCCTAATTACTCAAAAACTTGAAAGCATAATCTAAATTTTTTTAAACATTTAACATTAATAAACTATTTGAGCTTTCTTAATCTGATACTTGTTTTGAATATATTCAGTCCACCTACTCCATTCCAATATATATCTTTCATTTGAATGGTCCTTAAGGTATGATGAAATTTTGGCCATTTCAGCCAAATGTGAAACTTTTAATATCCATTCTTCAATTGTAGGCGTATCTTCCTTCTTCCAGTATTGTGCCACCAGTAAGCTGGCAGCAGTTATAAAGTTCAAAATCAAATTAGTCTCTGTAACAGAACGATCCGTAATTATTCCCAACAAAAAGAACTGTGGTGTGAACTTGATCTTTTTCTTTAAAATATTTTGTATAATCCACCATATTTTTATCCAAAAAGCCTTGATTTTTTTTGTAAGTCCACCAAATATGGAAATATGTAGCATCATCACATTCACGTCTCCAACATTTAGGTTGTAAAGTTGGGTACATACAAGCTAGGTTTTTTTGGGTCTAGGTGCCATCTGTAAAACATTTTATAAAAATTTTCTCTTAAATTTTGAGCCTGTGTAAATTTAACATTTCTAACCCATATCTTTTACCATGTTTCCATCATTATAAGTTCTCCAATATTTTGAGCCCATTTTATCATGCAATCCTTAACTAATTCTGTTTCTGAATCTAGTTCCAGTAAAATATTGTACAATCTTTTTATGTGCATTGGGCCCTTATTTTTTATTTGTTGTATCAAATTATCATCATTCTTCCAGATACCAGTTTTTTGATCATCTCTCCATCTAGCCTGTAATTGTACATATTGAAACCAAGTTCTGATTATTCCTTCTTCTCTTAATTTCTCCATTGGTTTTAATTGTAATGTAATTCCTTCTTCATGAAGAAGTTCTTTGTATGTAATCTTATCTAATTTTTGCTCTAAATTTATATTTTCTATCGCGTGTCTGGGTACTGTCCATAAAGGTAACTTATCATTTAATTTGCATTGGTACTTTTTCCAGACACGCAATAAAGCATTTCTTAATATATGACTCTAAATAGCTTTATCTACTTTTTTTATCATACACTAAATCAAATGGTTTAATCAAATTAAACCATTTGATTAAACCAATATTTAATACCCTGTCTTCTGTCAAATTAATCCAATCAGTAATTGCTGAGAGAGCTGCTGCTTCATAGTACAATCTTAAATTAGGCATTTTAAGACTACCTCTTTCACGTGTATCTTGCATTATCTTCTGATTTACCCTTGGCTTCTTCCCTGCCCAAATAAATTTATTTATACCCTTTTGCCATTCCTTCAAATTTTCATTTTTTCTAAGTATTGGTATCATTTGAAAGAGAAACAAAAATCTTGGTAAATCATTCATTTTGACTGCAGGTATCCTACCCAGCAAAGACAATTGCAATTTTTTCCAATTTTCCATATCTTTCTGTATTTTTAGCTATAGTGGTTCATAATTATGTTGATATAATTTCATGTTTGTGGACATAATATAAACCCCTAAGTATTTAATCTTTTTGACTATCTCAAAACCTGTTACTCTTTCTATTTCTTCTTCTTCCTGGCTTCTTGTCATGTTTTTAGCTATTAAATTTTTTTAGCTGAATTTATTTTAAAACCAGATACTTGTCCATATGAGTTAATTGTGTCCATCAGAGTTCAAGTGGATTGTAATGGTTGGGTTAACGTAACAACCAGGTCATCCGCAAACGCTCGTAACTTGTATTCTTCCTGTCTGATTTTTATTCCCTTTATTGTATCAAGCTCTCTTATTTTGCTGAGTAATATTTCCAAACTCAAAATAAACAATAAGGGAGACAAGGGACAACCTTGTCTTGTTCCCTTTTCTATATTAAAAGTATCTGTTAGTCCACCATTAATTATTATTTGCGCTGTTTGTTTTTGATATATCGCCCTAATGGATTGTGCAAAATAATCTCCAAGTTGTAACTTTTCTATTAATTTTAATAAAAACTGCCAATTCAATCTATCAAAAGCTTTCTCAGCATCCAAAAATATTAATACTGCGGGTACCTGATTTTTGTTTCCCAAATACTCTAATAAATTAACAATTTGTCTAACATTAGTCTTCATTTGTCTACCAATTAAAAACCCCGTTTGATCATGATGAATCATCTGTTGCATAACTGTCATTAATCCATTTGCTAAGATTTTAGCAAAAAATTTATAATCTATATTTAAAAGTGAGATCGGCCTATACTTTTTTGGTATGGTCTTGAACCTCTTTTGGGATCAGAGAAATAAAAGCATTACCTCCCTGTTGAATGTTTTTAAACAATTCCTTAAGTGGTTCCACCATTTCTTCCTGCAATCTCTTATAATAAACAGCTGTTAGACCATCTGTCCCCGGGGCTTTACCCACTTTTAACTGTTTAATCTCCTGTGAAGTTATCAATTGATTTAAAATATCCCTCTGCTCCTTAGAGGTTGTATAAATATTCTCTTTCTTCAAATAATTATCTATATCCTCTTCTTTAACTTTGCCACCAGTATATAATCCTGGATAGAATTCTAAAAAGGATTGTTTAATAAGTTCTTGTTCAAAACTACTTTACCCTTATATTTTATTCTTTCAATAATTCTTGATTTCTGCTTCTTTCTTAGCGTGTATGCTAGCCATCTACCTGGTTTATTAGCGTTGCTAAAAGTATTAAATTTAGCATATTGTAAATTAGTTGCCACTTGATCTGCCATTAACATGTTAAATTGACCTTTTAATGAATTAATTGTCTCCTTAATTTTCCTGTCTGTTGGATTAGAAATTAAAGCCCGCTCTTGTCTTTTGATCTCCTCTTCTAATTCTTCCCTTTTTTCACCTTTTTTCCTTTTATATTTATTATTCAAATATATCAAAATACCTCTCATGTAAGCTTTACTTGCATCCCAAACCATCTCCATAGAAGTGCCCTTCTGCATATTATTAACAAAAAATATTTCATTAATTTTTTACACTCCTTCACATTGTCTTCATATCTAAACAAATTGTCATTTAACCTCCATGACCTTCTAGGTCCATTTCCATACTCCAATTCCAACCAAACCGAACTATGATCTGTCAGTGTTCTTGAACATATCTTCGTCTTCTTTACCCTAGAAAAAACGTTGTTAGTAATCAGTATAAAATCAATCCTTGAAAGGGATTGATGTCTATCGGAGAAAAAAGTAAAATCCTTTTCTTCTGCATTTCTTTCACACCAAATGTCCCTCAACTCCCAATCCTCCATCATCTCAAAAAAGGATTTAGGCAGTCTTGCTCTTGAAAAAATATTTTGCTTGGGACTCTTCTTGTCTTTTTTCACATCCAGTACGCCACTCCAATCTCCTAAAAGATTGCAGGTTTTATAATCCCATTGTATCAACTTTGAATGTAGAAGATCGTAAAATTTTTCTTGTTGTTGATTGAGCATTTACACCAATCACAAGTATTTTCTCTCCTTTAATTAAAAGTTCAATAGCTAGAAATCTTCCTTGATCATCTGCTTCGATTAACTTAGCAATCAAATGTCTTTTCACATATATGACAATGCCATTTTTCTTTTCTGATGCTGCTGTTACAAAATGTGTTCCTATTCTTGTATTTATCAAATATTTTTGGTCTTGTGTTCTAATATGTGTTTCTTGTAGACAAACCACGTCGTTGTTAAATTGTTTAAGGTAATGAAATATTTTTCTTCTTTTCTGTGGAGAGTTTAAGCCATTGACATTCCAAGTTAGGAATCTAATTCCCATCTAGAGGCTTCTGAAGCATCTGGAGCATTGTCTGAAGATATAGCTTCTTTAATTCCTTTGGTCTCGCTCCTCCCACCACTTCTGTTTTAGTAGTTTCTTTAGATGCCAACTGAAGTTGCTGTTGAATCATTTCTTGTTTACTCTTGGCCGTTGTTGCTCTGGTTTGTCTTTGTTCTTTTATCAGTTCTTGTTCAAATAGCTCCAGATGTTGATCCAAATGAGTTATAACCAAATCACTTTGACCAGACGAGGCTCCTTCTTCCTGAACTTCTTTCAGTAATTCCTCTCTTTGTCTTACCCTGACATCCTCATTTCTCTTCGTTTCTGGTGATCTTGGTGTCCCAGCCTTTAAAACACATGTATAAAAATCTCTTGCTTTCTGCACCGTGTTGAACTGATGTCTTTCTGCAGCATAAATCAATGATATTCCAGCTGGGACCTCTCACCTGAACTGTATTTGTTGTTTTTTGAGTTCTTCCACCAGAAAGATATAGGTCTTTCTGGCTCTCAAAATTTTTGGAGGAATCTCTTTCATTGTCATCACTTCTTGTCCATCAACCTGAAGCTTGTTTTGAAAAGTTGCCTGTAGGATATCGTTACGTGTTCTGTTAGTAAAATATATTACAATATCTCTTGGCAGGTTTCTCTGTGTGGCCACCCAAGAATTGACACGATGTATTTTATCCATCTGCCATCCCAAATCTTCCTTCTTTATCCCCAACGCTTGAGCAAATGCCACCAACATCAAATCTCTCAAATTTTCACGTTTATCCTCCTTTACACCTCTAACTCTAATTGCAAATTCCATATTTCTATATTGGATCATTGTAATTTCATCTGCATCCTTTTCCCTTTTGTTCTCAATTTCTTCTACTTTTCCACTCAAATCTGCTGTGAACTGTTTAATTTCTTCCACTTGCTGGTCCAGAATCTCCAAATTGTTTGCCAAACCTTTAAATGCCATTAAGATGTCTGCCCTAATTTGGTTATTGCGAGCTCCAATTTGATCAGAAATATCTTGTATCTTTTCATTAATTTTTTCATTAGTTTCATCAATTTTTGCATTAAAAATAATGGCCATTTCAGCCTGCATAACTTTAAGATTTTCTTGTAACATCCCCAGAGTTAGAGGCTGGGTTTGCGTTGAGAGGGATTGCCGTCTAGAAGTATGGATGGGTGAACTCTCAGCGCTACCCACTCCTTTAGAAGGAGCTGTCTTCCCAGATTTAGAAGCCATTTGAATTTAGACTGATCTTTTTGTTATTCCGAATTACTTTTATTCGAATACCAAAAAGAAGAATTCCTCAAAGTCAAAATCCAAATCAGAATTAAAGTCAGAGGTTCTCCTGCATAACCCTGCTAGCAAAATGAAACTTTCCTTCTAACTTTCACTTTTCCATGCCCTTTCAGACTTCAATCACCATTTTGATACAACTTGCTAATTTGTAGCTTCCGATATAAGAGTCAGCATAGGAGTTAAGTATGGATACTTGCCCAGCGTGTCTCCTGGCTTTTTCTGCTGCTACAGTTCCAATATTGAAATACTGTTGTTGAAAGCAGGGTTGGTTGCGACTTTCTTGCTCCACTAAAAAGCGGAGATGTCCCAGGTCTGGAGCAGTTGACAGGATTCCAGGGAGACCTCACCCTTCGCGCCCTAGGATTTCTCCTGGGACACTTGGGGGACTCTACCTGTACCTGTCTGCTCTTCTCACTCCCCTTTGCCAGGGGAGGTGACTTTCGGCCACCAGTCAGCTGTTTTTTGGCTTTTCTGGCAGCTTAAACGGTGCCGGGGACTGGTGCTCGGCAAGGAGCGTCTTTGAAGGGCGCAGAGCTAAACCAGAAGCCATTATTTTAAGTTGTTGATGAAGTTGTTAAATACTGCATCCTTTTGGGAAGTCAATAATCATGTTACTCATATAGGAGAAAATTCAGGAACTCTTTTAAAAATTCTCCTTTTCAAAACATTTTCATGTTTATCATCAGGTTCTTCCACTTTCTCGATGTAATGATCCTTGTTTAGCTGGATCCTGGAAGAAAGTGATTGAGGGAAATCAGTTCTGCTGCTATGACTGTGTTCCATGCCCTGAAGGGAAGATTTCAAATCAAAATGGTAGGGTAGAAATTCTACCACATTTCATTAGACTTAAGCAAACTTTAATAAACTACATGGGTGCATAAAAATAATGTGATTTTCAATAATTTGGAAGGCCTAGATGACAAATTCCTTGATTTTCCTTCCAGATATGGATGACTGTTTTCAATGTTCAGAAGATCATTATCCAAATGCAGAAAAGAAAGGCTGTATTCTGAAACCAGTTGTGTTTCTAACGTTTGAAGAACCATTAGGAATTGGTTTAGCCTCAGCAGCTCTCGGTTTATTCTTTCTCACATCTTTGGTACTTGAAACTTTTTTTAAGCACAGGGATACTCCTATTGTCAAAGCCAATAATTGGTCCTTAACCTACACCCTCCTTGTCTCTCTTCAGCTCTGTTTTCTCTCCTCTTTGTTCTTCCTCAGCCGGCCTGGCCAAGTAATCTGCCTTCTCCGACAATCAATGTTTGGAATCACTTTCTCAGTAGCCATTTCTAGTGTACTGGCCAAAACCATCACAGTGGTTGTGGCTTTCATGGCCACTAAACCAGGATCTCAGATGAGGAGATGGGTGGGGAAAGGATTGGCTTTTTCTATTGTTCTTTCTTGCTCTTTCTTCCAGGTATGTGTTTGTATCCTTTGGTTGTTGACATTTCCTCCATTCCCTGAGTTGGACATGCACTCAGAGTCCCAAAAAATGATTTTACAATGCAATGAGGGGTCAGCTTTCTTCTTCTACTGTGTCTTGGGCTACATGGGAATCTTGGCGATCGCCAGCTTTATTGTGGCTTTCCTTGCCCGTAAATTACCTGACAGCTTTAACGAAGCCAAGTTCATCACCTTCAGCATTTTGGCCTTTTGCAGTGTCTGGATCTCCTTCTTTCCAGCCTATCTGAGCACAAAAGGAAAAGCCATGGTAGCTGTGGAGGTCTTCTCCATTTTGTCCTCCAGCGCTGCCTTACTGGGATGCATATTCCTGCCCAAATGCTACGTCATTGTTTTCCGGCCTGACCTCAACCACAGGGAGCAACTCACAAAGAGAAATTAGTACATAATGCAATATTTCTGGCTCAGAGAAATTGCTGAAAAAAAATAATGGAAAGGATGCAGTCTGTAAGAAACATATATACCGCTTTAGGAACCTTGCTTTTTTTGTCAAAGAAGGATTTGTGTAAAAAAAATGCTGAATAAAAGAATAGAAAAACTGTTTGCTGTCTAACAAGTATTTATAAAACATATGGGAACATTGATTGTTTTTTCTGTTAAGGAAAGTTTTATGTAGGGTTATTTAAGATTCATTCATATTGAAGCCCATTGCAAAGTAAGTGCTCATGTTGCTGCATTTCCATCATTTTCCAAGATTCTTTAACCTAATCCATTCTCATTTTCAACACTCCTGTTTTACTTGACTTTGATCTAGCTGTCTTGGTTGCTATGAGGATATTCAGATATTGGCTCAAATGATGTCCAATTTTTGCAGAGACATTTTCCTGGGTTTTACACTTTCAATTCCTAAAGCACTATACAAATATAGTAAAAAGCTGACTACCATTTTATGAATATATATTTAATACGATGTTATAAAGATATTAGTTTGGATTTGTTAGGGTGCTTTGAAATGTTATATACACTGTGAGTCCTGTATATTTAACTGTATTTTTTTAAAAAAGGCTTTTATACTGGGTCACAACAATTCACTCTCTACAAATATGTGCTGAAATAATTCTATTTCCACTGTAAACTTTTATCAGGTATTAATAATATGGGAAATGTATTGAAATGAAATTTTCCCAGGCAAAAAATCCCACAATACAATCCTAGGCTGCATTAATAGAGGGATAGAATCAAGATCACATGAAATTCTAGCATCACTTTGCAAAGCCTTAGTAAAAACCACACTCAGGAAACTGCATCCAGTTCTAGTCACCACACTATAAAAAAGATGTTGAGACTCTAGAAAGAGTGCAGAGAAAAGCAACAAAGATGATTAAGGGGCTGGAGGCTAAAACATATGAAAAGCAGTTGCAGGAGTTGGGTATGCCTAGTCTAGTAAAAAGAAGGACTCGGGGGTAACATGATAACAATGTTCCAATATTTGGGGTATTACCCCAAAGAATAGGGACTTTTTGTAGAATATAGCAACACTCTACGGATTTTGTGATTGGACCATTAAACATGATAGTCTCTTCCTGTGATAATGGAGTCAGGGAGGGATGCATTCAGCCATGTTTCACAGACAAATACAGGGTTATTCAAAAAGAACAAACCTATTTCATGAGACAATATTTTATTAAGGAAAAGTAATACAAAACTCCAGCCAAGTCACAAGTATTCTACTCACAAGCAACTTTTATTTCCTGTCTCACAAGTGTTCAATGTGGCCACCACCTGCAGCATGGGCAAAATCAATGCGATAAGAGAATTCCTCCCAGGTGCATATCAGCAAACCCAATCCACTGAGTTGATCACTGTTGTTATTCGATGTTTAAGGTCATCGAGGTTAGTGGGTAGTGGTGGAACATAAACGTGATCTTTTACATATACCCACAAGAAGAAAATCGGTTTTTTTCATGGTTAGGTGCCTTCAAAAAGCACTGTAGAGGGGAGCATGGAGTGTCGCGTGCACATGCGTGTGGGGCAGGGTGAGCAAACGGGGGTGTTGCCCATGCATTGCATTATGGGTGTGCAGGCACACATGCTTTTGGCGCGCGACGACAAAAATGTTAGCCATCATTTACCTATACAATGCTTGCATTGCACACGAGGCCCCAATCCACCTGTACGACTGGTATGCATTGGGTGAGGAAGCTGAAATTGACCAAGCTCGAAACCAGTATCACGCAAGCCGCATCTGGAGTAGATCCCCACCAGATTGGAGGAGGGAGACGGCCAAACCTTGCTCTGCCCTGCCATGCTTGACTCCCTGCTTCAACTGCGGAAAGGAAGGACACCATGAAGCTGATTTTCGTGCAAAGATTCGTACCGGAAAAGGAGAAAAGTAAGATGGAGAGAAGCCTGCAAAGCCACCATCACGTCCCAGGGACACCACTTTGAAGAGCTGTGAGGTCATTGATTTCCTGCCAGAGTCACCTCTGGTGCCAGGAACACTGACCCCTCCAGCAGAAGAGTCCGATCATTCAGAGTGTGACTATGAAGACCCTTTGGTAAATGGGACTGTCGAACCCCTTACAATCCCCATAGATCTATAAATCCTACTAAAGGGGAGAAAAGTGAGACTTAAAGCATTGCAGCTCAGTGTGCACAAGGAGCCTAATAAGCCAATCTTTAGTTGGGGATGACTGGGGATCCAACTAAGACCATTAAAAACCCCAGTCTCTTTCTGAACAACTCGATGGGTTCATTACGGGAGGTACCCCGGACACATTTGCCACTGAACTGCTGGAGCTCACCATGGCAAACCACTCCGAAACCATTGCTTTCATCATGACACTGGGGATGGAGTGGCCTCTAATTTTGGGACTAAGCTGGCTAAAGAAATGGAACCCAAGGGTGGACTGGACGGAGGGGACCCTCCAATTTCCTAATTGCGAACTGGCTCAGAGGGAGGAGTCCCACCATGCAGTAGGAAAGTAACTGATGCCATGACAAGAGGACCCCTACCAGGCATCCCCAGGGAGTACCGAGACTTAACTGGCTTTTTTTATCAAAGCAGCTTCTTCCTGTTATCTAGATAACAAGATATTTTACCTTTTTGCTATCTCTAAACCAATTTTCTCTGTCAATTCCTTTTTTTGCTTGTTGTAAGATTTTTAACTAATACCTTAGTTTTGTCTTTATTTATTTCATCCCTGCCACCTCTCCATATTTCTCAATTTTCCTTATCAGTTTAGAGCCAGTTTCTAAAGGTTCTTCTAATATAAATACTAAGTCATCAGCAAATGTTTGTAGTTTATACTCTTCCTTTTTAATTAATTTAATGAGCTTTGTCCCGCTGTGTACTCCTACCTTCTCCAGCAGATCAGGCAGGGATGTTTTAACGCAGCTGGGAGGTAGGTACATCAACAACAAGCCCACCTGAACCCCTAAGTCCAACTTCACAAGGAGAGACTCACACCGAATAATCTCTGGGGCAGGGATCTTGTGAGGACAAGGATTCTTATGGGCGATGATTGCCACTCCCCCACCCCTTCCCTGGAGTTATGACTGATGCAGTGCCTGAAACCCATCTGAGCAGATCTCTGAGAGGGGAACACCCTGCTCCTGTCCCAGCCAGGTTTCGGTTATACATGCCAGATCTGTCCCCTCCTCCAGGATTAAATCTTGGATGAGAGGGGCCTTATTAACAACAGATCTGGCATTAAGCTGCAGCAGCCTGAGACCAGGGCCCTGAGAACCCGTCACCAGAAGGGTCAGAACAATTCATCACTTTGATACAGCGAGTCCTAGTTCTCCAAAGATGGCCTACCCTTCGGTTCCTGCCATACCTACCTCTCCCAACCACCACCGGAATGCTCCGACCATCCACCATCCCTGAGATCCCATCCCCCATCCCACCAGCCCTCCCTCTCTCCAGCAGGCCAGAAATCTCATTCATACCATTCATACCAAGCCAGGGGTCAAGTCTGGGCCCCCATCTGCTTCTGTTTACACACGCAGCAGAGGGGGCACCATTTCCTTCCCCCGGCTCCCCCATTCACCCTAAACTACAAGCATTCAAATAGCTGGCTAAAACACTTATCTATAAACAATCATACCCCTAACATCCCCATTCATATCCCATCTGGCTTAATTAATCCGTAGTGTCCGTCATAAACAAGAGAAGAATATAGCAAAAGTCAAGCTCTAATAAATAGGAGACAGTATACAGATGTAGTGTTTCCCAATGATATAGGGTCTGTAAGTTAGTAAATAGGGCTATGTTCTCAACTCTATCCAGGGCCAAGGTCTCTTTCCATTTACTCTCCGTAACAGTTGACTCCTCTCTGCTGCCCATGGCTCTCTCCTGCTCACAAATTCCATCCGTGGCGACCGGGGAATTCCCAATGGTGTCCTCGCCTCCACTCTCAACTCTTTCCAAATGCTCTTCCTGTTCTCCAGCTCCAGGGGGCCTCCCTCTTCCTCTCCACTGCCTCTCCCAAATGTTCAAAAAGTCCGAGAGGCTTCAGAGGGGTTGTTGACAAATAGCAGCCCAGCTGTTCCAACAATCCAGCCACTGGAGCTTGTTAGAGCGAATTCCCTCTACCACAGGGGGTTCTAGGCATCCCTGGGTCTCCGAAAACATTCCGCCCTTGGGCAAAGCACAGCACATCCCTTCTCCTCCAAGCAGGCCCCCTTCTTCCTCCTTCCTCATTCCAAGCACACAGCCCTTCTCTCTCCTCCCTGCATGCCAGAACATGCAAAAACACAGACCTCCTTCTCCGAGCTCTTTCTCCGAGCTCGTCGTTCCCCCAACACGGCGGATCTTAATGCGGCGGATTCCAGCTCCCAGGACCAGCTTCCGAGCATTCCAAGCATTTCACTGTTCATAAATATCACCCAGGGGTTCTACCCTGTCCATGGGGGTGTCCGGGCAAAAAGCTGTCGAGACCACAACAAGGATGAGGGATGATTTTACACAGAGTTACAATCCGCCACCGCCATTCTCCTCGACACCAGAACCGAACATTGGGGAATATGCTCTCCCCCTGAAAATTAGCCCTAGTGAAGGGGTGGGCATGGCCAGAACAGGAGGCAGCCTTTCCCTTCCCTGGTCACCTCAAGGCTGCTGGGCCCCTTAACCACGGCCCGCTAATCAGCTGATCAAGTGAGGGCCGGGTATTCTGTCTCTACAGGTGCTTGGGGATACTTACAGTGCACTCTTACTAGCCCCAGCTCTGCCCACAGCGCTAGGCAACCTTGCAGCTGAGAGCCCCTCTGTTCCACAGCTCACCAAGTGGCGATGACAGCTGTGCTCCACAGGTGTTGCTTAGGCTCCTGCTACAATGAGGCAGAAAGCCATGCGGCCTGTCAGAATCCCCCCCTCTACCCATCTGCTGCCTCTTGAGAAAAGGACAAGCAATTGTGGGAGGCAAGTGCTTATGATAGAAGCAAAGCGCAGCCAGTCCCTTTCAAGCGATCAAGTGTGTGTGTGTGTGTGTGTGTGTGTGTGTGTGTGTGTGACAGAGAGAGAGAGAGAGAGAGAGAGAGAGAGAGAGAGAGAGAGAGAGAGAGAGAGAGAGAGAGAGAGAGAGAGAGAGAGAGAGAGAGAGAGAGAGAGAGAGAGAGAGAGAGAGAGAGATATGATGGAGGGGAGTAACAAGAATTGCAGGCAACGCTGTTTGAAAGTTTCCTCTCTGCCGTTTCTCTTTCACTCTCTATCCACACACACACTTGATAAAAACAGCAGAGGGCAGGAACCGGGTAAGGAGATTGACCCTCCCCCGCCTCCAGATTGGTGCCTTTTCAGGGTGGTGCCTGCTTGTGGGTGACCCCCACATGGGCAATGTGAGAAATGGGCTCCCTTGCAGCGCCTCCTCTCTGGGCCTTGCCTGCCTCAGAAGCCAGGGATCCTGCAGGCATCCCAGCCAGGTAACTGCTGCCTAAACGCCCGCAACTCGAGCGAGCCATGCAGCTGCTCCACCCGCCTGCCCGCCCACCGCACCTGGGCATGCCAGGCACCGTCCGCCCCAAAACAAGTGGCAGGGAGGCTTCAGGAAAGTGTCCTTATGGCACCCGCCGCCCTGCCAAAGGTAAAGCAGAAGGAGGCAGGGGCCGCGCAGGGCTCCTCCTAACCCTAACCCAACCACAGTGCTTGTCGGGGGCCACCCATATACAAGGTGAGTTTGAGTTTGGCATTTTACCTTCCTGCCTTTTGCGAACTTTTGGCTGCAGGCAAGGAAAGCAGCAGAAATCTTTCTCTCCTCCAAACTCCACCAGAAATACTCTTCGTGAGACTCATCGTGCCGGCGCAGCCTCTTGGAGTGAAAGGAGAGAAACATTTCTGCTGCTTTCCATGTGTGCAGCCAAAAGTTCCAAAAGGCAGGAAGGTAAAATGTCAAACTCACCTTGTGTATGCCTTGCCTAAAGAAGGCAAAGGTGTGGTGCAAACAGTCTTCCAGTGGCACAGCTGCTCCCCCTTAGCAGTTGCCCACCACTTGCGCCCTTCTCTTCCTCCAGCTGGAGAATGGAGGAGAATCCCTATCCCCCACCTCCCCACAAACTTCCTGGTCATTTGCCGACCTTGGGCCCACCCGGGATGAAGACCAAGTGCGGCAAGGCTCCGTCATCTCTCACCCTTGGCAGTTTCCCCTGGGCCAGCCGCCCACCTTTGATTTTGATTTATTATTAGAGTTGGAAAGGACCTTGTAGGTCATCTAGTCCAACCCCCTGCTCAAGCAAGAGTTCCTACACCATTTGAGACAGATGGCAGTCCAGTCTCCCCTTGAAGGTCGCAAGTGTTGGAGCTCTCACAACCTCCGCTCGCAAGCTGTTTCCACTGGTTGATCGCTCTCACCGTCAGAAAGTTTCTCCTCACTTCCAGGTTGAATCTCTCCTTGGTCAGCTTCCATCCGTTATTCCTTGTTTGGCTTTCTAGTGCCATAGAGCAGTGCTCCCCAACCTTTTATCACCCTCGGCACACCATAGCCTCTCCCAAAATTCCACGGCACACCACATACAAAAAATGGATAAAAAACAAATATAATCTTCAAAATATCCTTTTGAAGAGTATAATAGTATAGGAATGTCAAACTGGGCATAACAGAATTATTTGATTTATTATTTTATTTGATAATTAGGTAGGTACTTGTAACACATCCATCAATTCATAACTCTATATTCTAACTGTTCTCTAACAACTTATAACTAATGCGACACCTGCGCTTGTTTTAATGAACACAGAGATTTGATGTTCGGTTTAATACTGGACAGAGCAACCCGAAGTTCTTGATCGATGCCCTTCAAGCATGACCACTTGTCATTTTTTATTTGGACTAACGCTGAAAAACTTTGTTCACATATATATGTGGTTGCAAATGGTAACAGAATTTCAACAGCCTTCTTGGAGATATGGGGATATTCTTCCTCAATCCCAATCCAGAACACATCCAACGGAACTTGAGTGAATTTTATTTTTAATGACCCGTCATTCCTCAATTCAAGAAATTCCTCTCGAATCTGAAGGGAAAGTACTTCGGTAGAATTTTTGGCAATTGTTGCAAAAGGATTTCGAATCCAATCGTATTGCTCCGTATTGATTGTATGAAAGTAATTATCAAACTTCTCTAAGAGCAATGTTAAATGTCGTTGAGCTAAATTTATTATGAACTGCTTATTATTTTCAATTTTAATCTGGTTTATTCTTTTGTACATTTCTAGTGATCCACGTCCTAACTCCGTTTGCCAAAGTTCCAGTTTCTCTTTGAATCCATTTAATTTGTCAGAGCACGTTAATACATTTTCATTCCGACCTTGCATCCTTTTATTGAGTTCATTCAGGTGCTCGAATATTTTAGCCATGTATGCTAGTTTTGTAATCCAGTGATCATCCTCGAGGAGCTGGTGTAGTTCGAACATGTTTTGCTTCAATAAAAAATGGCTCACCTCGTTGCGAAGCTCAAATAATCTTGCCAGAACTTTTCCTCGGGATAGGCAATGTATTTCAGTGTAAAACAATAATGACTGATTTTCTGATCCTATTTCTTCACAGAGTATTTCAAAAATTTGCGTATTCAGGGCCCTTGTTTTAATGATGTTTATGATTTTCACGCATTCATTCATCATTTGCAATAGTTCATCTGGCAAGTTTTTCACCATCAACGCTTCTCGATGTATGCAGCAATGGGTAATTTGTATTTCCGCATTTTGTTGTTTTACACATGAGACAAAACCTTTTTTATTGCCCATCATTGCGGCGGCGCCATCCGTACAAACACTTATGCAATTACTCCATTTAATGTCATAAGTATCGAAGAAATCATTTGTAGCACAAAAAATTGCCTCACCGGTAGTCCGCTCTGGAAGCACTTTGCAAAATAAATAATGCTCTTTTATAGCGCCCTCATCAACGAAACGGACAATACAAATTAGTTGTGCTTGGTTCTTAATATCAGTTGTTTCATCAATTTGGATGAAAAATTTCCAGCTGCTTTTAATTTTAATGTTTTCAGAATATCGCTAGACATATCGTCAATACGTCTTTTTACAGTATTACCTGACAACGGAACATTTTCTACTTCCTTAACTGCACCAGGTCCAAACATTATTCAAATGATTTCCATGCATGCTGGTTTAATGAGGGTTTCGCCAATTGTATGTACTTTTTTCTGACGTGCAATTAAATTTGCAATAGAAAAACTAGCTTCTAACACTTTGTCAGAAACTGTGCTGATGACTTCATAAATTGTATCTGTTTAGCAATATTGAAAATATTGTATGTTCTTGTTGGCGCAACTAGGATGTTTCGATTTTAGATGGCGAATCAGTTTACTTGGAACCATTGCCTCGTTAGACAGCTTTTCCCTGCAAATTACGCATTCTGGTTTTGGAGCCGTTTCTTCACCACACCACGAAAATCCATATCAAATATATTCTTCGTTGTACTGCCTTTTCGTAATCTTTTGTTTTTTTGCAATATCGCTCGTGCTGGTTTCATCATCAATTGTCGGTGAAGTTGGGCGTTCTTTTCACAAAAACTTGTCCATATTTGAAGCCGTACAAAATAAATATAATTCATATACCAATTTTCTAAGTTTAACTACGCGAACTTAAAAATTAGAACACAGTGCAGAAAACGACAGATAGGTAATACCTAATAATGAACACTGCTCTGTCCAGGCCCTGTAGACTTGTGATCAGGACAATTGTGAGCGGGGGAAGGGGGGATAGAACTTCTCGGACTCAGAGCTGTAGGGACGCAGCCGCACATCGAATGCAACAAAATGTTGCTGGGTAAAATCTAGCATTCGGTGGGCGGCAGGCCGTTCTGGATATGACGCGAGCTTTTGCCGTGGCACACTTGGCATGGCCTCACGGCACACCAGTGTGCCACGGCACACTGGTTGGGGAGTACTGCCATAGAGAACAGCCTGACCCACTCCTCTCTGTGGCATCCCCTCAAGCATTGGAACACTGCTATCATGTCACCCCTGGTCCTTCTCTTCGCCAGACTGTCCAAGCTCAGTTCTTGCAACCGCTCTTTGTATGTTTTATTTTCCAGACCCTTTATCATCCTGGTGGCTGTCTTCTGCACTTTCTCTAGGGTTTCAATGTCTTTTTTGTAGTGTGTTGACCAAAACTGGATGCAGTACTCTAGGTGTGGTCTTACTAAGGCTTTATAGAGTGGTACTAGTACCTCTCTGGTCCTTGATTGTATCCCTCTATTTATGCAGCTCAGGACTGCGTTGGCCTTTTTGGCTGCTGCTGCACATTGCTGGCTCATATTTAGTTGGCTGTCTACCAGGACTCTGAGATCCCTCTCTCAATCGCTGCTATTGAGTGTGGTTTCACCCAGTTTGTATGTGTATTTTTGATTCTTCTTACCTTGGTGTAGAATTTTACTTTTTGCCGTGTTAAACTTCATTTTATTGGTTTGGGCCCAGTGTTTGAGTCTGTCGAGGTCCCTCTGGATTTTGAGTCTGTCCTCTGAGGTGTTTGCTACTCCTGCCAGCTTGGTATCATCTGCCAGCTTGGTATCATCACCCATCAACCTTGCTATGATATTTTCTTGTAGCATCATTGCATTCCTCGCCGTTTGTCCAGGGAAGCATGTTGTAAATGAAAACTTCTCACGAGTTCGAGAAGTTTGATTGAACTTGTGAGAAGTTTTTTTACAACGTGCTTCCCTGGACACAACAGCGAGGAACGCGATGGTGCTACAAGTGTCAGGTAGGACGTGTGTCTCGCGGCCCAACACATCCCACCTGTCAGAAATGAGTCTTTGTGAGACTCGTTGTGCTGCCGCTGCTGCCTCATGGAGCAGGACTATGCAAGGCTTGTTGTGCCGTTGCATGCCTGAACATTAGCACTACTGCGAGATTCGACAGATCGGCACAGCCACAAGTGGCAGGATGCCAGATGTGCCAGTATGATGAAGCTCGTAGCAGTCCTGCAGTTTATACATGCAATGGTACAACAAGCCTTACAGAGTCCTGCTCCATGAGCTGGTGGTGGCGGGCCAGCTGCTCGGCTGGCGCAAAGAACAAGGAGGGGAGGCGGTGGCAATGGGACATCCAGTCCCACGCTCACAGCCTACAAAATAATAAGCTCACCTCCTACTGCACCCACAAAATAATAAGCTCACCTCCTACTGCACCCACAAAATAATAAGCCAAGGCCATATTTTGGGGGTCAAAAGAAAATGAGACTCTGTCTTATTTTTGGGGAAACACGGTATATATTCTATTGCAAATCTTCCATAAGTAACTTTCATTGGCATTCCTCATTTTAAAAAAAATAGCTGTACCATCACCTACAAATTATCTCATCAAAATAAAATAATTATATCCCAGAGGAATTACTATAGGCCAAAACATTAAAGGCTCCACAGAAGGCTATTGAAATTCAACAACAAACCACAGGGGGTTTGGTACAAGGGGTAATAAGATCTCTGTCAGACTCATTGCTTCAAGTTTCTATCCTTTGTTCTGTTCTGCCAGAGTATCTGTTCAAATCCTTGTGGCAATCAAGATACAAATTTGCGCTCACATGGATCTTCAAAGAGAAAATGATAGATTTTCTCATTTGGTGCATTGTCAGATATAACCCTTGGATCAATATTTAAATGAAGTATTGGGTTATATGTACTTTCTCATTGGCAGGGTGGAAGGGAAAACATTTTCACAATAACAGAAGCATGAAGATGTTTCTTGTAATGTTTTTGGTGCATAAAGTATTTACTCTGAAATGTCCTGCAAGTGATGCTTTCCTTGTTCCACATGAGTGGTACCAGCCTGGTAACTTCATCGTTGGTGGCATGACATCTCACTTCAGTTACCAACTTTATGAAATTAAATTTAGTGAAAATCCTTCTAAGAAACCTTATGAAATACCAACGTAAGAATTTTTTCTCCATCTAATCTTACCCAGATTTTCAAAAATCCTTTATATGATTAAAAGATATTTAAATGTAAGGTTTTTAATATCATCTATGTCTTCTCTTTCTTTCAATTGTATCTGGTTATGAAAGAAGAAATAACCTTCTTTACATTATTTTAAAGTTTTTCACATGAAATGTACCAAACTTCAGATAAAAAAATCTCTATATGAAGATTTTCTGGGATAAAAATCATTTCAGAAAGATTTGGCATTATCTCTCCTCACAAAACATACATACAGTAAATAAGTGATACCTCCTGAATCTGTTCATAAACCATTTTTTGACAACGTCATAGAAAATATAGTACTTTGAAAAAAGTGACTACTTTTATTTGTTGCAGTACAGATTTCTTGGAAGTCAGGGCAATGCTGTGTAAAATAAATTTGAGCTCTGTAGAAATTACCAATGTAAGAAAATATTTTAGTTCAGGGTGGAAGTGAGGGGTCCTCTGACAACGATTGTTTTCTTGCAGACATTACATTATTCAAACCAGATAACATCATCAGTGCTAGGTTTTGATGATGTTACCTACTTTGGGTAATGAAATATCTGTAAGAAAACAACCCAGCTCAGAGAACACCAAAGACCCCTTCTGTAGAAATTTTAGAAAGGCTATTTTCTTTCTATTACCATCATAGAAAGAAATGATGTCACCTTATGAGAATTGTCAATCTACTCTTTCAATTGGGGTATTTAAATTATTTGCAGCATATTCACCAAATTTCATCAACATGTCCTTGCCTTGGCCTTTGGTGTGAAGGAGATCAGTGAGGATCCGCAGATCTTACCTAACGTCACTCTCGGGTTCCACATCTATGACAGTTACCTCTATGCAAGGATAAACTATCGCACCACTTTGGACCTGCTTTTCAAATCCCAAGACTTTGTCCCTAACTACAAATGTGATAGCCAGAAGAATCTCATGGCTATCGTTGGGGGACTGGATTTTGAAACATCATCTCATATTGCTGGAATTACAGGATTCTTCAAAATTCCACAAGTAAGTTGTTGTGGTGCCCACATACAGGTACTGAATGTAAAAGAGATAAATTGTTGTATAAAGTACAATGTTGTTAAAAGGAAATGTATACACAAGTAAGTATGGAGCCAAACAGCTTTTAAATGTATGGTAAGTAGAAAGGGGGAGGTGTTTATCCCAGTGCTGCAGAAGGGAGGGGGGATAGATTACATCATAAGGAGACAGCCAATCGGATCATAGATAGCAGGGCCAGGAACCATAAAAGGCCTAGATGGAAGAGCTCTGTTTGTTGTTATAAAGGAGTTTTTGTGCTGTTAAGCACATACACAGCGAAATGTGTTGTAGTAATGGTGTTGCAGTTTGATATGAATGCTATTCAGTCAATAAACAGAATATCTTTAGTATGTACAAAATAATTTTTACTTGAATAGTAGCAAAGTTAAATAGGAAGTCCAAGTCATACACAGTTATTCAGCCAATATGAAGTTTCTTCTTCTTGCCTATCTTTGTTATAACTCACAAACAAAGATTACAGCTATCACTTAATTCTATACTATCACAGATAGTTACTCTTTTCTTCACAGCAATTCCACACAGTCATAAAGTAATCTACTCATCAGTAAAGCAGCAGAGAGTCTTCAATCCGGAACACACCATCAAAAATCACTCACCACACTAAATCACCAACCATCAACCACACTGAGCATGCTCTCTTGCTTGCTCATATAGTAATCATCCACAATGCATTTAAAGCAATATACACATAACAATGTTTTGTGGCTTAATCATATATTAACACACCCAATCGTTTGAACAGGGTTCTAACATTCTCCCCTTTGGGTTGTTAATATATAACTTACAATATTACAATATTAGATTATAACCTTCACAACTTTCTTTATGTCTATCAGCATTTTGCGCTTTCGTAAAATGATCTGCTAAATTACATTCACTAGTACAATACTCTAGTTTAATCATTTTCCTCTGTACACATTGTCTAACATTAAGATATCTAAGATCTGTATGCTTTGATCTCATTCTAACACCAATATTTGTTGCCATATTAATTGCTGCTTGATTGTCTTCAAATACACATATTGGTTCATTTACAACAATTCCTAAATCTTTACATAATTGTGAAAAATAAATAAGCTCTGTACATAATTGTGATAAAAACGAAAATTCGGTCTCCATGGTAGACAAACTTATGTGCTTTTGTCTCATTGACCTCCAACTAATCAACATATTGCCAAATGATATAGCAATCCCTGAAGTTGACTTTTGTGTTATCCTGTCAGTTGCAAAACTTGCATCTGCATAGGCCTTTAAATCAAGTTCTAATCTTGGTTCTAAATACAGTGCATTATACATTGTCTGTTTTAAATATCTTAATATACGCTTTGCCGCATTCCAATGCCGTTCACACGGTTCTGAGTTGTACCTTGCCAATTGATTTACGCTATATGATATATCTGGCCTTGAACAGTTTGCCAAATATGATAAACTACCAATTAGTACTTGATATATGTTACTATCAAACTTTGAATCAGTTACCTCACTATGCTCAAATGCAGTACTCATAGGAGTTTTGGCTTCTTTACAACTATCCATATTGTAGTGCTTCAATAAACTATTTATTTTCTGAACCTGTGATATTTTAAATCCTTTACTGGTTCTAGTAACATCTAGACCTAAATAATGCTTTATTTCACCCAAATATCTGATCCTAAATTTATCTTTCAGTTTATCTACAATATCCTTTATTATATCTTCTGATTTAGCAATAATTGCAATATCATCAGTAAACAATAATAACAAAGTAATATCACCATCCTGTTCTTTCTTAAATAGACATGGATCAGCCAAACCTGCATTAAACCCTAATCTTTCCAATTCTCTGGTAATGCATTGGTTCCATTCAAAACTAGCCTGCTTCAAACCATACAAGCTTTTATTTAATTTCCAATAACCTTTACCATTACTATTTAATCCTTGTGGTTTTCTCATATATATCTCATGCTGTAACTTAGCATGTAAATATGCCATCTCAACATCAATATGATGTACCACACTATTATTTCTAGCTGCCCACACCAATGCTGCCCTCAACGTGCTCGCCTTCAGACTAGGAGCGAAAACTTCATCGTAGTCTGTTGTACTCTGACCGAATCCTTGATCAACCAATCTTGCCTTGAGGGTTATAGTGCCATCACTGGCTGTCTTTAACTTAAAAACCCATCTGCAGCCTAGAGCTTTCTTTCCTTGTGGCAAACTAGCATCCTCATATACATCAAGATCCTTCAAAGACTTCAATTCCTCATTTATTGCTTCTTTCCAAGCAATTTGTTCCTTCTCAGAATATAACTTAATCTCATCATAGCTAGAAGGTTCTAGACTTATTTCACAAACAACATTTGCCTGATACCTATCAGGTGACCTTCTTATTCTAGTCCCTCGTCTAGGCAAAGGAATACTATTAGTAGCAATATCCTCATCTTTAACTTCTAACTTTACCTCCCCTATCGGAGATCTCTCTTCATCTAATAAATCCTCCTCTTCTGGTGAGTCTATCTCTTCTATATTACTCTCCAAATACTTCTTAGGAGTAATATCTTGTTGGAACAATGGAGTTTCTACCACAATACTATCTTCCTGCTCCAATTTCTTCCATCCGACATGTTCCATGAATTTGGCACTTGCACTTTTATAAGTGTTTCTGGTGCCTTTATCCCAGAATCTAAAACTTTTATGATTTTTATCATAACCTACAAAATACATTAGTTTTGCCCTATGTTGTTCTTTCTTTCTAACTTGTGTTGGAATATGCACCCAAGCCGGTGCTCCAAATACATGCAAATAATCCAATTGAGGTTTCCTCCCAAACCATCTTGTAAAAGGTATCTCACCTGTCGTAGCATTTACAGCATTGTTAAGTATATGGTTAGCGCACATAAGAGCCTCTCCCCACAAATTATCAGGCAAACCAGAATCATTAATCATTGTCCTTATCATTGCCTGCAACGTTTGTTCTGGCCGAAAAGGAGCTGAACGTCTGTGTTCTATCCCTGCTCTTGCTAACAAATTTACAAACCTACTATTAGTGAATTCCGTGCCGTTATCTGTTACTACACATACTAACTTATTCTTCTGTTTTCTCTCTACAAACTTTATCCAATTAGAGAAATGTTGATAAGTTTCTGTTTTGCTTTTCATTAAATAGCAAAAACTATAGCGAGAATAATGATCAACAATACTAAGAATATAGTTAGCTCCACCTAAACTTGGTTTCTTAGGTCCCATTATATCAACAAACACTACATCTAATGGTGCTGTTGTTTTGAAACCATTATACCTATTTGCAGGAGTAACCTTGCTTTTTTCTTGATTACAGGCATTGCAATTCAGATACTTAGAACATGGTTTTATTTTAATTCCTTTAGCCAATTCTACAGTTTTCTGTAACAATTTAAAATTCAAATGCTCCATTCTTCTGTGGAGTAAATGTATGCAATTGTTATGAGGTTGTTTGTTCTCAAAAACCGAATTTGCTTTTTCTACTGGGTTTTCATGCAGTATATATAGACCATTTTCAAATCTAGCTATAACATTGTTACCTTCTTTCTGAATTGTACATTTATCATCCATAAATGTTACACTGTATCCTGCTTTGACCAATACTTGCACAGATAATAGATTATAAACCAATCTTGGCATATATAACATTGGCAGTTTGTCATTGATTCCTGAACAATATGCATTTCCTTCACCATTTGCTTTCATCTTCCAACCGTTTGCAAACGCAACATATTGACTACTTTTCTGCATCTTTACAAACAAACTTTTCTGTTGTTCACAAACAAACATCTTATACAGTTAGTAGCCCCACTATCTATAACCCATAAATCATGGTTTATCTTATTTGTTATGTTATGCATAATCAAACTAACATTTTTGTGTTCTATCTGATCATTTCTGATATTCTGCTTTTTATTCTTTCTACAAAACTTGGCTATATGTCCTCTAGCCCCACAAGTAAAACATTTTCTAACTAAATAAACATTAGGAACATTAGAAGATGTCTTCTCTTCATCTTGTGGATGTTTTGTTCTCATCAATTTTCTGTCTTCTCATCTTCTGGACTCCTCAAGTAGTCTTCCAGTTATGCCAGGTAGAGTCAATTCATCCCTAGTCAAAACCTCGAAGGAAGAAACATAGTCATCATAGCTATCGTCCAGTGAAGACAGAATTATGTACACTCGCTGTAACTCTGTATAAATCAGTTCTTTTTCATGCAGTTCCTGAAGAATCTTCTTCATGTTCTCCAAATGAGTGAGTATATCGCCTCCTTTCATTAAACGAGTTCGAAAAAGTTTTCTTGTTATATGAATGTGTGCACCAACACTATCCCTTACATAAATCTTTTTCAATATGTCCCAACATTTTGCAGCTTTTTCTTCTCCACAAATATGGACAAGTTGCTGGTCATTTACTGTTAGTCCAATTATAATTAATGCTCTATCCTTGTCTCGTTTAAATTCAGCTAGCTTCTTCGCGTCTTCATCTTCTGTTGGATCCCAACCTGTTGTATCCAGTGGATTTCTTATCAAAGACCATAAGCCTTCATTTCTCAAAAGTAGGCTACATTTTGTAGACCAAGTAGCATAGTTAGTGCCATCCAGCCAGGGTATCATCGATAGATATGTTGACTTTGCTTGAGCCATTTTTGCTGTAATACTTCTTAAACTTTCTGTTAATATTGAAACTGAATTTTCACATTCAATATCTTTTTACTTGCAACAAACCACTATCTCTACTCCTTAGAAACTCACTGGGCCCATAACCAATGTTAAGGAGTTATTGTGCTGTTAAGCACATACACAGCGAAATGTGTTGTAGTAATGGTGTTGCAGTTTGATATGAATGCTATTCAATCAATAAACAGAATATCTTTAGTATGTACAAAATAGTTTTTACTTGAATAGTAGCAAAGTTAAATAGGAAGTCCAAGTCATATACAGTTATTCAGTCAATGCAAAGTTTCTTCTTCTTGCCTATCTTTGTTATAACTCACAAAAAAAGATTACAGCTATCACTTAATTCTATACTATCACAGATAGTTACTCTTTTCTTCACAGCAATTCCACACAGTCATAAAGTAATCACTCCACAGTAAAGCAGCAGAGAGTCTTCAATCCGGAACACACCGTCAAACACCACTCACCACACTAAACCACCAACCATCAACCACACTGAGCATGCTCTCTTGCTTGCTTATATAGTAATCATCCACAATGCATTCAAAGCAATATACACATAACAATGTTTTGTGGCTTAATCATATATTAACAAACCCAATCATTTGAACAGGGTTCTAACAGTGGTAACTTCCAAGAGGGAAGGTTTATAGGGAAACTCTGCCTGAGTTTAACTGTCCAAGAGGGAAGTTAACAGGAGAGAAGATAGGCTCTAGGCAGTGAACAGGAGAGAAGATAGGCTCTAGGCAGTTCTGTGGGAAGGAGGTGCCAGGGTCAGGGAACTTTATTGATTGATATATATTGTGTTATTTGTAGATAGAAATAAACGGTGAAACGTGCTCTAATCAATAGGTCTTAATCCAAAGAAGAACTGGGTTTTCTTAGATTTAGTCAGGAAAGCTAGGAAAGTCTCTGAGGAGGAGAAAAGGTGTAAAAGAATTGAATAGCTGGTTGTGGCTGTAAGATATTTACTTGACATTTACTGAGAAGTTTGTACTTAAATAAACTGTTTTCTTGTTTGTTCAAGAAAGGTGTCAAAGTCTTTCTATTTCTCATTTAAAGCATATCTTAAGATATTCTGCTGAGCATAGTGATATTGTAACAGTAAAAATCAAGCCTCTAAGGAGAGAGAGAAGTGGAACAGAGAGTGTGACCCTTGGTCAGGGAGATATTAAAAGAAAATTAAACATAAATCTATTCTAATCACTATTTTACGCTACCAAGACATATAAAACAATAAACCTGACTGGAAGGGAAACGGCGACTGCCCTCGCAATTGTGAAAGGGCTAAAGAGAAAAAATATATATATTCTGTTCTTGATATTCTTATCAATTAATTAAGAAGCAATAAACATTGGCATTAGGTTTGTATTAAGATGTTCTGCCTGGCTTAAGTCAAGTTTAAATTAGCATAATTTTGAAACTACAATGCCGAATACAAGAATTGAGTATCCATAGATACTCCATAGATTTCGACACACGAGGAAAGAGTTGAGAATAGCATTCTTTATTACTATCAAAAGAATTGATCAATTCTATGTGTTTGAAATAATTCAAAAAAATCCTTTCCGTATTTCTACATAGAAGAATTTCAGGAAAACAATTTCTTCCTTGCATATATTTTGTATGAAAACTAGATAAGGATAATTGCATTTGATCTTACAACTCAAGAGAACATTACTCTACTTTCTTGCAGCTGACATATGGCTCATTACCCCAAGAGGAATTTCAGACCAGTAAGCTCTCTTCACTTTATTTCATGGTCCCCAAAGAGGACCATCAGTACATTGGGATTATCCAACTGCTTCATCATTTCAGGTGGACATGGATTGGGATATTTGCTGTTGATAACAACGATGGAGAAAATTTCTTACAGAAAATTGAGCCCTTGCTTTCAGAGAATGGAATCTGCTCAGCGTTCATAGAAAGGCTTTCACAATTAATCCACTTGGAAGACTTCCCAGAAGTATATAAACGAATCTCTAGTATTACCATTAATTGGATAAATAGCAAAGCCAATGCATTTCTTGTCTATGGAGAATCATTGACAATTATGTGGCTGAGAGTTGTCACATTTATGACAGATCCTGAAAGCAAGGAAATTGCATTATTTAGAAGGGTGTGGATCATGACTGCACAGATTGATTTCATATTATCAGGATTTCAAATCAGTTGGGATCTCCAGATGTTCCATGGGGCTATTTCCTTCACTGTTCATTCAAGAGCGGTTGCAGGTTTCAAGGAATTTCTTCAGACCATAAATCCTCTTTCAGTCTCCAGAGATGGATTTCTGCAAGAAGTTTGGGAACAATTATTTGATTGTTCACTCCCAAAATCAGAATTACAAGAAACGCAAAGTAGGCAGTGCACTGGGGAGATGAAGCTGGAGGATCTTCCTGGACCTGCCTTTGAAATGGAGATGAGTGGCCAAAGCTACAGCATCTACAATGCTGTTTATGCTGTGGCTCATGCTTTGCAAGCTCTATACACATTACATTATTTCAATAGAAAAAAAACTATGATCTGTAAAAATCCTGACCTTCCGCATCTCCAGCCTTGGCAGGTATTCCCTTTGTATTGGACATTGCTTTTATTTCAATAAGCAGTTTGATGTAGAATTATGTTTTGATCCCATTGTGGAAAGTGTTAATATTTTCTGCATGTGGAATCAAGCATGAGAAAATATTCTAGAAAGAAGAAAGAATTTCCTAACTGTGAGAACAATTAACAATTAATTAGTGGAACAGCTTGCCTTCAAAAGGTTTGGATGCTCCAACATTGGAGATTTTTATGAAGCAAAGGAAAGCCATTTATCTGAAATATCTTCTCCTTGAGCACTGTATTGGATTAAAAGACCTACAGGTTTTCTGACTCTCATGTACAGTTCTGCCTAAATTAGATACAGAAAAAATGGTTTCTGTTGTTATTCTAATCATTGAGAAGGTACTGTATGAATTATGGCTTATATGTCACTGGAAGTTATTTAGTAAATCACCAGACATTGTACAAAAAGAGATAATTGAAATGATAATTTGGATTACTCTTCATTGTCTTTTCCAAAAATAATCAGTTCTTCAACAACATTGTACATGGCTTGAGAACCTTTCATGGGGAACAAGCTGAACATTCTGTCTCTATGAAAGTGGTCCCTCTTAGATGTGGGATCCATAATATGAACCATGAAACATGTTTGCAATAATCACTATCTTGCATCTCTCTATGGAGGAATGCTTGATTCACAAATTCTAAAATTTGGACAAAGGACAGTCAGATCACAAACTGTCAAAGAGCTTTCTATTTGATAGGAAGTGCCCTATCAAATCCTGCACCTCTTAACAGTGGTGTCCCTCAAGACAGCGTTCTAGGACCAACACTATTTATTCTTTACATAAACGACCTTTGTGATCATATTATAAGCAACTGTGTCCTCTTTGCTGACGATGTTAACTATTCAACACCACCGACAATACTTTTACCCTTCAAAAAGACCTTGACCATGTATCACAATGGTCTGAGAACTGGTAACTTCAAATCTCAACCAACAAATGCTCTGTCTTACACATTGGCAAAAAGAATCTGAACCGTCCCTATCCTACTGTCCTATTGTCCAAATTTACACAAACCTACTGTGCTTTTGTTTATGTTTATACCATACCTGTTATCTTGTATACGTTTTGACAAATAAAATAAATAAATAAAATAAATAAAATAAAAATAAATCAATGAGGAAAGATTCGATATGATCTAGGTGGATGTAGTTGTTTAAGTAGTGAATCTAAATCATAATTTAAAGAATTTCAAAATTCCAAAGTCCTTTTTTCATACTCTTTCAGTTAATTCCTACCTTTCCTTATATTGATATCAAATTAAATATATAGTATAGATATGTACATTATCATGCAATATTGATTATTAAATTTCTAAGTTTAATAATATTGTAGGAATGGGAAGAATTAGTGAATGAAACTTGGAAATGATTTTCTCTTCTCTATTATATTGTTTTTAATTCCCTCTCTTTTTTATTCCTTTTCAAATAGCTCCATTCATGTCTTCAAGGCATTTCTTTTAACAATTCAGCAGGGGAGAGTGTGTTCCTGAATGAGAAAGGGGAAGCAACAGGTGGATTCGACATCACCAACTTGGTCACTTTTCCAAACAAATCCTTTCAGAGAGTTAGAGTTGGAGAAATGGATCTACAGGCTCCAAGAGGAAAGGAATTATGCATTGAAGAAGCTCTAATTGTCTGGCACCCAGCTTTTAACCAGGTATCAAATTAGTGATTTCACCTGAATCCATTATGATCCCATATTGAACATAGTCTCTTTAGAAATCTAATTTCTATTTTTTTAAAATAAACAAAAGACATTCTTTTAAATGTTCTGGATGGTCAAGGATTTCTCAAATTGACAAATATGATATTACAATGTAAAAGCCAGGATTGCATATTTGGTGGGCATTTCCACTTGAAATCTGAAGAGTGGCAATGTTTGAATGAGATTGTCACCATGGGAAATTATTTATTCACCCTGCTCTTCAGACAGGAGCTTTTCTACATCATTATATTTTCTACATTATTTTAAGTTGTTGATGAAGTTTTTAAATACTGTATCCTTTTGGGAAGTCAATAATCATGTCACTCCATTAAGGAGAAAATTCAGAAACTGTTTTAAATATCTCCAGTTTTAAAATATTTTATCCTTATCACCAGGTTCTTCCACTTTCTCGATGCAACGACCCTTGTTTCCCTGGATCCTGGAAGAAAGGGATTGAGGGAAATCAGTTCTGCTGCTATGACTGTGTTCCATGCCCTGAAGGGAAGATTTCAAATCAAAATGGTAGGTTAGGCATTCTACCAATTTTCATTAGACATAAGCAAACTTTAATATGCAACTTTAGGATGCATAAAATTAATAAAATGAATTTCAATAATTTGGAATGCCTAGATGACAAATTTCTTGACTTTCCTCCCAGATATGGATGACTGTTTTAAATGTCCAGAAGATCATTATCCAAATGAAGGAAAGAAAGGCTGTATCCTGAAACCAGTTGTGTTTCTAACATTGGAAGAAACCTTAGGAATTGGTTTAGCCTCAGCAGCTCTTGGTTTCTTCTCCCTGACATCTTGGGTACTTGGAACTTTTATTAAGCACAGGGATACTCCCATTGTCAAAGCCAATAACCGGTCCCTCACTTACACCCTCCTTGTCTCTCTTCTGCTCTGTTTTCTCTCTTCTTTGTTCTTCCTCAGCCAACCTGGCAAAGTGACCTGCCTTGCCCGACAATCAATGTTTGGCATCACTTTCTGTGTGGCCATTTCTAGTGTTCTGGCCAAAACCATTACCGTGGTTGTGGCTTTCATGGCCACTAAACCAGGATCTCAGATGAGGAAATGGGTGGGGAAAAGATTGGCTCTTTCTATTGTCCTTTCCTGCTCTCTTGTCCAAGTATGTATTTGTATCATTTGGTTGTCGACATCACCCCCATTCCCTGAGTTCGACATGTACTCAGTACTCCAAGAAATGATTTTACAGTGCAATGAGGGGTCAGCTTTCTTCTTCTTCTGTGTCTTGGGCTACATGGGTGTCTTGGCCATTGCCAGCTTTATTGTGGCTTTCCTTGCCCGTAAATTACCTGACAGCTTTAACGAAGCCAAGTTCATCACCTTCAGCATGTTGGCCTTTTGCAGTGTTTGGATCTCCTTCTTTCCAGCCTATCTGAGCACAAAAGGAAAAGCCATGGTAGCTGTGGAGGTCTTTTCTATCTTGTCCTCCAGTGCTGCATTACTGGGATGCATATTCCTGCCAAAGTGCTACATCATTATTTTTAAGCCTGAGCTAAACCACAGAGAGCAACTCATAAAGAGGAATTAGTACCCCAAGTGTATATATATACATTCAAATTAGACTGTGTTTTTCTCTGGGTCGTACAATATATGTGGTTATGATGGTATCTGTATATTTTTTTATTTTTTTATTTTTTCCTGTTTAGGTAGTGTATATTGAAGGTGGTGGCCCTTTGAGAGCTGTATGCAATGAAATGTTCTTGTAATGTATGCTGATTAGTGTACATTTAAAGCGACAATAAAGTTATCATAACTCTAAGTTGTTACATTTTCACAATTTTCCAAGATTCTTTCATAAAGCACTACTTAAATATAGTAAAAAGCTAATTACCATTTTATGAATATATATTTAACATGGTATTATAGTAAATCACTTTGGGATTTGTTAGACTTCTTCAAAATGAGTTTTAAAGTTTGTGAATGCCATACATTTAACTGCATTTTACAAAATACTTTCATGACGAGTCACAACCATTTCCTCTCTATCCATAAATCTATTTTCATTGCAACCTGTTTTCAGAATTCAATAATATGGAAAAATTTGATGAAATTAAATTAAATGTATTTTTCCTTCTGCTTCATCCTTTATTCAAAGTTGTGCTGACCAAAGACCATAATAAAGATTGATTTGAATTGGTTTGGAATTAGAAGTCTGTTATTTTTTTCATTAAAGCAAAGTTAAAATCCACTACAAATCATAGGAAAAATGTATACTCCTCACTGATAGAGGGAGGGACAACAAAGATGAATTTTCTTGGTGAAAAATTCTGAGTGATCGTGGAGGGATGTTTATATCACCACAATTGCGAAAGTGTCCACTGGTGGCACCGGGAGGTGTTGTGCTAAAGCATTATCAATGTTAAAAAACTTTTTATCAAGAGCATTAGACAAGGAACCAGCAGTGGGGGGTCTGCCATTGTTTAAGCACGGTGTCAATGAATAATTATGGGGCCGGGACTGCATCAGCTTGAGATGCAGTGGGCTCAAACAGAGGGTCTGCCTCGGAGGGCTCCCCAGAGGGAGCAGACAGGTTAGCCGTGGTCTTTGCCTTGTGAAGGAGAGACCGGAAGAGGGACAGTTGGAAGAGGGCAGAGGAAACAGCCGGCTCCAGGGCCAAGTCCTCATCCTCCAACATGGCCAGTTCTGGGGAAACCCCTTCAATTTGTCCACCTGTCCCAGATCCTCATCGAGGTCCCCTAGGAGATCGGAGGAATCCTCCTCACCGTCCTCTTCCCCTCCAGCTCAGGATATGTGAAGCAATCGACAAAGTGGTGAGGGTCTCTCGGAGGGGAGGGTCTGTCAGCAGGGGGGGATGAACCAGCCATGACCCTGATTCCTGCCTCCACCCCCCACCTGATAGCCTTATTTATTCTTTCCTGCACTTCCCTGGATTGTAAGGGATCCCTGCTGGAACCCCCGCTCGGGGTTCCTTGCCTGTTTGCAGATCCCCTTGGGGGCTCCGACAGGCCCCAGTCATCAATCTCTGTCCTGTGAAGGTTCACATCCTCTATGGACAGGGGTTCAGAAGAGTGATCATGGGGCTGATCTTGAGGGAAGACCTGCGAGCCTCCCTGGTTTCTGAGGCTGGCCCTAGAGGCCGGTTTATCCTGCCTATGGGCAACTCTGTCCCCCCTGCTTTGACTTGGGGGCCAGGACTTTCACTGGCTGAGCCTGAGATAGGGTCCTGAGCAGTGAGCGGTCCCTGGTAGGTGAGGGAGAGGCCACCCTGGTAGACTCCGACTGCTCTGTGCTCTGTCTAGGAGTTTTTGCCTTTGCCTTTCCTGATTTATGGCTTTTGTCAGCCATGATGAGAAGGGGAGGAAGGTCGGGCTGTCTTAATTAATATTCAAAATGGACACCAGCCATGAGGCACACACAAAATGGCCACCAAGGCCTGGGATGGCAGTTACTGAGGCAGCAATGAAGTTAAGGCTCTGCACAGGCCTGTTAGATTCCCTCCCCAGGGAATAGTCGCACCGGCTCCTTCAGGCTGCAGTTGCTTCCTAATCAGGGAGAGACAGATCGAGAGAGAGAAGAGGCTTCCCCCATCTGCCAATGCCCTCGGTGAGTTCAGACCCCTCAGGTGGTTTGGGAAGCCACGATGAGGTGTTGGGGGCCACGATCGCTGTGCTGCCAGACCCCCCCGGCTCATCTGCACCTCGCTTCGGCCCTGGGACACTGCGATCGGCTCCTTGGTCTCCCGTCAGCTTGGTGGGCATCAACTGGGAAGCGGAGACCCTGGCTATGGTGTGGACCGCTTGCACTAATCTGGCCGAGTTGTCAGACAGTTATTTGGCTTCTCCGCTACTCGTGTCAATTTCTAACCATCATCTGAGGAGCGGAGGCCTCGACTGTGATGCGGATCACTTGCGCTAATTCGGCCGAGCCGGCAGACCAGTTTTTGAGCTAGCCCGTGCGCGGCCCTTTGATCGGACCCTCGGACCCTTGGCTCTCCGTCCAGGCAGGCACACACAATTTAGTCCGGCCGTTAGCTGTGAGGCGCTGACAGCTGTCGCGGGATGATGATTAATTGGGGAGCAGATAGCTTTATCGGTTGGCAAAGGACTTGCCCGGCTCTCCCAAGGCTAGCAGAATCTGAGGTGAGGCAAGGAGGGAGCAATTGCCCTTCGTGTCTGCAAAGTCAATTGGCAATTTCGTGCCAGCCTCGCTCAAAGCCCAAGTAAGCGGTGAGAAGGCACCGCTGGCCCCCTTGATGTAATGGGGTCTTTCCCACTCCCTCCACGGCCGGAATTTGGTGATGGAAAAATTGGGCCTTCAGCTGGAGGGGTGAGCAGCAGTCGGCCTGACGGCCTAACTGCCTTCTCCCAAGTGCAGATGACAGGGACACCTGGGGGGCTTGGTTAAGGAAAACTTACTGGTGTAATTCAGATGTAGTCAATATATATATATAGAAGTAGAAGTCTTGAAGGAAAAAGGCACGAGTCCTTGGCTAGGACTGAGTCAAAAGAGGGGGAACTAGTCCACAGAGCCAGTATTTATACTTTTTCCAGACTCAGTCCTGATTGGCTAGAAGGCTGTGTCAAACCCAATTCTTGGTGGCTAGCTCCAACCACTATGGAGAATGCTTATTTGTCTTACACAAAGTTTATGTAAGAGAGACAAAAAGCAGTAGAGTAACTGTCACAAGAAAGCTCTATAGAACAAGGCTACAGTCTGGAGAAAGTTGGTTGGATCACCTCCAGTTCATGAGGAAAACCGTCCTTGAATTAGAAGAGCAAGGAATGGTGTTTTCAGAAACACAGAAAGTGTATGTTGTGCTGAATTTTCTTGATAATACATAGGACATGTTGGTATGAATTGAAATTTAAGGAATTTCCTTGTATTAAACCTTATGACATACCATGTAAAGAGGTTTTTTTTTCTTTTTACAATGTTAGCCAGTTCCCCCAACATTGCTGATATGAGTAAAAATGTTTTAGCATAAATGTAGGCTTTATATCTAATGTAAGCCACTCTGTCTTTCAAATATTTCTATTTGTGGGAGAAGAAATAATATTCTTTAGATTTTATTAAAGCATTTGCCATAGAATGTAGGAAACGTTGGTGCAAGAAATCTTTTGAAGATTTTTAGTGAGTCCAAGGTTAGTTTTTTTAAAGTTGTGCATTGTTACTGTCCACAAAACATACATAAAATAAATAATTTCCTCCCGGTGGATCTGTTCATATTCTATTTTGTGAAAAAAATGGTAGAAAATAAATGAGGTTGCTTCAAAAAAACACTTTCAACAATTTCAACAACTAAGCATATATTTTATTGCAAATCACTCTTATATTACTTTCATTGGCATTTGGTCATTTAAAAAAAATAGTTGAACTATTAGCCAATTATTATCTCATCAAAACAAAATAATTATCTCCTACAGGAATCACCATGTTTTCTTAGCTAGGCCAAAACACCAAAGGCTGCACATAAGAGAATGATATTCAAAAACAGTCAAAGTATCAGCTTGGATATAAAGAAACACTTGAACCACAGGAATTTTGGCACAAGGATAATAATGGCTCTGTCAGATTCATTGCTTCAGGTTTCTACCCTCTGCTCTTTTCTGCCAGAGTAGCTGTTCAAATCTGGGTGGAATTCAGGATACAAATTTGTGCTCACACGGATCTTCAAATAGAATATAATAGATTTTTCTCATTAGGTGCATTCTCAGATCTGAACTTTGGATCAATCTTTAAATGAAGTATTGAATTATGTGTACTTCCTGATGGGTAGGATGGAAGGGAAAACATTTTCACAATAACAAAAGCATGAAGATATTTCTTGTGATGTTTTTGGTGCATAAAGTATTTACTCTGAAATGTCCTGCAAGTGATGCTTTCCTTGTTCCACATGAGTGGTTCCAGCCTGGTGACCTCATCGTTGGTGGCATGACATCTCACATGGGTTACCACTTCTTTGAAATTAAATTTAGTGAAAACCCTTCTATAAAACTTTATGACATACCAGTGTAAGATTTTTTTCTCTATCTAAGGTTACCTACATTTTCAGAAATACTTCATATGACTAAAAAGTTCTTTGTGCATAAATACAGGGTTTATAATATAATCTATGCCTTTCTTTCTTTCAATTTTATCATGTTATGAGAGAAGAAATAACCTTCTTTACATTATTTTAGAGTGTTTCACATGAAATGAACAAAATTTCAGATCAAGAAGTCTCTATTTGAACATCTCCTGAGGTAAAGATAATTTTTAGAAAGATTTGGCATTATCTCTCCTCACAAAACATACATAGAGAGGCACGATTTTTACAGAGGCACGATTGGGAGCTTCTTAACAAAGTACATCACTGTTTGGTTTGGTGGCAGCAGTGCCTCAGATAGAAAGTCCATTCAGAGAGTGGTAAGGACAGCCAAGAAGCTCACTTCCTGTTATTCAGGATACTGCTTATAAGCACTATGTGCTTAGTACTCAGCTGTTTTTCCCACCATGTACATGTATACATCCGAACTAGATTGCATTGTTTCTTTGTGTCATATAATATATGTGGGTATATTATAATATATGTGGGTTTATTATTTACTTATTTTGTCATGTTTATGTAGTGTATATTGGAGGTGGTGACCCTTTGGGAGCTGTATGTAACAAAATTTCATTTTAATATATGCCAATTAGTGTACCTTCAAAGTGACAAATAAAGTTATTCTAAGTTCTAAAAATAATAATATAGGAAATAAGTGATTCCCGCAGAATCTGTTCATATACGATTTTCTGAAAACATCATAGAAAATAAATACAGTACTTTGAAAACAGTCTCTACTTGTAATTGTTGCAGTACATATTTGTTGGAGGTCATGGAGAGGCTGTGTAAAATTAAATTTGAATTCTGTAAAAATTATCAATAAAAGGAGAATATTTTAGTTCAGGATGGAAATAAGGGGTCTTTGGTGTTCTCTGAGATGTGTTGTTTTCTTGCAGTCATTTCATTTTCCAAACTAGATACCATCCTCAGTGCCAGGCAGTGTTGATGTCACCTACTTTGGGTAATGAAATGTCTGCAAGAAAGCCACAAAACTCAGAGAGCACCATGGATCCTCTGTAGAAATTATTAAGAACGTTAGAAAAAGTGATTATCTTTTTACTACTGTCAGAAATCTTTGCTATTCATACAGAAATGATGTCATCTTATGAGAATTGTCAATTTTCTCTTTCAACTGGGTAATTTAAATTATTTACAGTGTAGTAATGAAATTCTACCAGCATGTCCTTTCCTTGGCCTTTTCTGTGAAGGAGATCAATGAGGATTTCCAGATCTTACCTAATTTCACTCTTGGGTTCCACATCTATGACAGTTACCAGAGCCAAAGGATGACCTATCGCACCACTCTGGACCTACTTTTCAAATCCCAGGAATTTATCCCTAACTACAAGTGTGATAGCGAAAAAAAATCTCATGGCTATCGTTGGAGGACTGGATTTTGTCACATCATCTCATATTGCTGAAATTACAGGATTCTTCAAAATTCCACAAGTAAGTTATGAAATGGCTAAAGGGAAAATATATATTTTGGATATATTTTATATAAAAACTAGAAAGGACAATCAGATTTTATCGAAAAACTCAAGAGAATACTATTCCACTTTCTTTTAGCTGACATACGGCTCATTACCCCAAGAGGAATTTGAGACCAGTAAACTCTCTTCACTTTATTTCATGGTCCCCAAAGAAGACCATCAGTACACTGGGATTATCCAACTGCTTCATCATTTCAGGTGGACATGGATTGGATTATTTGCTGTTGATAACAACGATGGAGAAAATTTCTTAAAGAAAATGCAGCCCTTACTTTCAGAGAACGGAATCTGCTCAGCGTTTATTGAAAGGCTTGCTCAACATCTCGACTTGAATAACTTGCCAGAAATACTTCAAAGAATCTCAGTGATTTCCATGAATTGGATAAATAGCAGAGCCAATGCATTTCTTGTCTATGGAGAATCATTGACAATTATGTGGCTGAGAGTTGTCACATTTATTACAGATCCTAACAGCAAGGAAATTGCATTATTTAGAAGGGTGTGGATCATGACTGCACAGATTGATTTCATATTATCAGGATTTCAAATCAGTTGGGATCTCCAGATGTTCCATGGGGCTATTTCCTTCACTGTTCATTCAAGAGCAGTTGCAGGTTTCAAGGAATTTCTTCAGAACGTAAATCCTCTTTCAGTCTCCAGAGATGGATTTCTGCAGGAAGTTTGGGAACAAGCATTTGATTGTTCATTTCCAAAACCAGAATTACAAGAAACGCAAAGTAGGCAGTGCACTGGGGAGATGAAGCTGGAGGATCTTCCTGGACCTGCCTTTGAAATGGAGATGACTGGCCAAAGCTACAGCATCTACAATGCTGTTTATGCTGTGGCTCATGCTTTGCAAGCTCTACACACACTGCATTTCAACAGAAAAAAAACTATGAGGTGTAAAATTCCTGACCTTTCACATGTCCAGGCTTGGCAGGTATTCCCTTTGTATTGGACACTTCTTTTATTTCAATTAGCAGTTTGAGGAAGAATTATGTTTTGAAGCCATTGTCGAATGTCCTAATATTTTCTGCATGTGGAATCAAGCATGAGAAAACAACCTAGAAATATGGAGGAATTTCCTGATGGTGAGAACAATTAATTAGTGGAACATTTTGCCTTCAGAAGTTTTGGATGCTCCAACATTGGAGATTTTTAGGAAGAGAAGGACAGCTACTTATCTGAAATAGCAAAGGGTCTTTTCCTTGAGTAGGGTGTTGGATTAGAAGACCTCCAGCCTCCTCTTGACCCTAACATACTGTTTTGTCTGAAATAGATATAGAAAAAATAGTTTCTGTTGTTATTCTGATCATTGAGAAAATACTGTAATAATTATGGTTTAGATGTCAGTAGAGGTTATTTAGTAAATCACCATACATTGCATAATAAGAGGTAGTTGAAATGATAATTTAGATTACTTTTCATTGCCTCCTCCAAAAACCATCAATTCTCCAATTCTCCATGTTTGCAATAATCTGTATCTTGCATGTCTCTAAGGAGGAATGGTTGGGTCTCAGAGTCTAAAATTTGAATAATGGACAATGAGGAAATATTAGATATGATCTTAGTTGAATTAATTGTTTATGTAATGAATCTAAATCAGGGGTGTCAAACTCGCGGCCAATGACACGGAGGCCATGCTTACCCCCGGTTTAGCAAAGGGGGGGAAATCGTGATATGTCACATGATGAAAATATGACGGTGTGAATTTGACATCCTTGATCTAAATCATAATTTATGGAAGGAACTTAATTCCAGAATCTTTTATTCATTCTGCTTCAGTTCATTCTTATTCTTCCTTATATTAATATCAAACTATATACTGTATATAGTGTGGACATGTACATTATCAAGCAATATTGACAGTCAAATTTCTAAGTGTTCATACTTAATAATAAATGTTAAAGGAATTGGAAGAATGAGTGAATGAAACTTGAATATGATTTTCTCTTCCCTATTATATTGCTTTTAATTCCCTCTCTCTTTTATTCCTTTTCAAGTAGCTCCATCCATGTCTTCAAGGCATTTCTTTTAACAATTCAGCTGGGGAAATAGTGTTGCTGAATGAGAAAGGGGAAGCAACAGGTGGACTCGACATGATCAACCTGATCACTTTTCCAAACAGATCCTTTCAGAGAGTTAGAGTTGGAAAGCTGGATCTACAGGCTCCAAAAGGAAAAGAATTATTTATTGATAAAGATCTAATTGTCTGGCACCGAACTTTTAACCAGGTATTAAATTAGTGATTCCACTTTAATCGATTATGATCCATGCCGGAATCCATTATGACCCCATATTGAACATAGACTCTTTAGAAATCTAATTTGTTTTGTTTTTTTAAAATAAACAATGGCATATTCTTTGAAATGTTTATAGTCAAGCATTCCTCAATGCTTGTGGCTGTGTTTTCATGAGATTCTCACCATGTGCTATGATATACTTCCTCTTCCCTTTAAACAGGAACTTTTTTTTACTTCATTGTAAATTCTACATCTTTTTAAGTTGTTGATGAAGTTGTTAAATTCAGTATCCATTTTGGAAGTCAATAATCATGTCACTCCATTAAGGAGAAAATTCAGAAACTGTTTTAAACATCTCCAATTTCAAAATATTTCATCCTTATCACCAGGTTCCTCCACTTTCTCAATGCAATGACCCTTGTCTCCCTGGATCCTGGAAGAAAGGGATTGAGGGGGATCAGTTCTGCTGCTATGACTGTGTTCCATGCCCTGAAGGGAAGATTTCAAATCAAAATGGTAGGTTAGGCATTCTACCAATTTTCATTAGACTTAAGCAAACTTAAATATACAACTTTAGTATGCATAAAATTAATAAAATGAATTTTAATTATTTGGAATGCCTAGATGACAAATTTCTTGACTTTCCTCTCAGATATGGATGACTGTTTTAAATGTCCAGAAGATCATTATCCAAATAAAGGAAAGAAAGGCTGTATCCTGAAACCAGTGCTGTTTCTAACCTTTGAAGAAACCTTAGGAATTTGTTTAGCTTCATCAGCTCTTGGTTTATTCTTCTTGACATCTTGGGTACTTGGAACTTTTATTAAGCACAGGGATACTCCCATTGCCAAAGCCAACAACCGGTCACTCACCTACATCCTCCTTGTTTCTCTTCAGCTCTGCATTCTCTCTTCTTTGTTCTTCCTCAGCCAACCTGGCAAAGTCACCTGCCTTCTCCGGCAACCAACATTTGGCATCACCTTCTCAGTGGCCATTTCTAGTGTACTGGCCAAAACCATTACCGTGGTTGTGGCTTTCATGGCCACTAAACCAGGATCTCAGATGAGGAAATGGGTGGGGAAAAGATTGGCTCTTTCTATTGTCCTTTCCTGCTCTCTTGTTCAAGTATGTATTTGTATCCTTTGGTTGTTGACATCACCCCCATTCCCTGAGTTCGACATGTACTCAGCACTGCAAGAAATGATTTTACAGTGCAATGAGGGGTCAGCTTTCTTCTTCTACTGTGTCTTGGGCTACATGGGTGTCTTGGCCATTGCCAGCTTTATTGTGGCTTTCCTTGCTCGTAAATTACCTGACAGCTTTAACGAAGCCAAGTTCATCACCTTCAGCATGTTGGCCTTTTGCAGTGTTTGGATCTCCTTCTTTCCAGCTTATCTGAGCACAAAAGGCAAAGCCATGGTAGCTGTGGAGGTCTTCTCCATCTTGTCCTCCAGCGCTGCATTACTGGGATGCATATTTCTCCCCAAATGCTACATCATTGTTTTCCGACCTGACCTCAACCACAGGGAGCAACTCACAAAGAGAAATTAGTATATAATGTGATATTTCTGGCTCAGAGAAATTGCTGAAAAAAGAAATAGAAAGAATTCCGTTTGTAAGAAACATACATAAAGTTGTAGGAGAAATATATATTTTTGGTCAAAGTAGGATTTGTTTAAAAAATGATAAAAAATAGAATAGAAAAAATGTTTGCTGTCTAAGGAAGTATTTATAAAACATATAGGAACATAGATTGTTTTTTCTGTTAAGGAAGGTTTTATGTAGGGTATTTAAGATTCATTCATATTGAAGCCCATTCCACAGTAAGTGCTCACGTTGCTGCATTTCCATCAATGTCCAAGATTCTTTAACCTAATCCATTCTCCCTTTCAACACTCCTGTTGAACTTGAATTTGAACTAGCTGTCTTGGTTGCTGTGAGGATATTTCAGATATTGGCTCAAATGATGTCCTATTTTTGCAGCAACGTTTTCATGGGTTTTATACTTTTGATTCCTAAAGCACTATACAAATACAGTAAAAAGCTGACTACCATTTTATGAATATATATTTAATACAGTGTTATAAAGATATTAGTTTGGAATTGTTAGGGTGCTTTGAAATGTAATATTTATTGAGTTTGTGAATCCTGAATATTTAACTGTATTTTTTTTTAAAAAAGGCTTTTATACTGGTTCCCAACCATTCACTCTCTATCCATAAATCTATTTCCACTGTAAACTGTTATCAGGTATGAATAATATGGGAAATTTATTGAAATGAAATGAAGTTTTCCCATGAAAATAGCAACAACAATACAATACAATACAATCCTAGGCTGCACTAATAGAGGGATAGAATGAAGATCATATGAAGTTCTAGCAGGGGTGGGTTCCTACCGGTGCAGTCTTGGCTGTCCGTCGCCACCGAGCCGAAGAAGCTGGTGGCGTTTGTGGTGTGGGGCTTCCCCCGCCCGCTTTCCCGGGATGCCGGGACGCCGCCATTTACGTTCTTTTGCCCTCTGCGCAGGCGCTGCTTGCGAAGAGGGCAAAAGAATGCAAATGGCGGCATCCCAGCATCACGGGAAAGCGGGCGGGGGAAGCCCCGCGCTGCGAACGCCGCCAGCTTCTTCGGCTCGGCGGCGACGGACAGCCAAGACCGCACCGGTAGGAACCCACCACTGAGTTCTAGTATCACTTTACAAAGCCTTAGTAAAACCACTCTCGGAAAACTGTATCCAGTTCTGGTCACCACACTATTCAAAAGATGTTGACAGTCTAGAACAGTGGTTCTCAACCTTTCTAATGCTGCGACCCCTTAATGCAGTTCCTCATGTTGTGGTGACCCCCTAACATAAAATTATTGTTGTTGCTATTTCATATCTTTAATTTTGCTACTGTTATGAATTGTAAAGTAAATATCTAATATGCAGGATGTATTTTCATTGTTACAAATTGAACATAATTAAAGCATAGGATGCCGCAAAAGAGCATCACATCCAAGGAGGGTAGTTGATGCTATTGCTCTGGGAAGCCGGAAGAGCCGGCATCTTCTCTCCTACTCCTCCTCTTCCTCTTCTACACTTTGGTACACACCTTTTACTTAAGATGGGCAAATCTTCTCCCTCATTCCCTCTCTGTCTGTTCCACTTTCCTCCCGCCTTTAAGCACCAGAAATCCGACTGGCTTCCTTCTCTTTCCTAAAATGGTCCTTCTCGCCCTTCAGGAGTTCACAGAAAGCATCAAGTGGTGCTCCAAGTATGCAAAGGCTGCAGCTCACCTCAGTTATGCAGGTGGCCAAGCACCCGCTCCAAGCTCACCAACCACAATTCCCTGACGCGTCTCTGTTGCTGAAATAACGGGTGGCGCTTTCTCACTATTGCTAAAGCTGCAGGTTTAGTTGATGCTGCTGGGCCAGAAAGCTACCTGGGGGGGGGGGAACAAGCCGTAAATACTAAATGGCAGTCACTAAATGCGCAGGTGGGGGGGAGACAGAAGAAGGAGTGCAAATAAAACCTGAAGTGACCCATATAAAGTGACTGGAATTCGTCCCCAATGACTTTTCTGCTTCACATTATTCCCATTGGAAGCCGACCACCGTTGCAGTAGCAGATGGTCATAACAACACACTGGGGAGATAACCTACAGCAGCGCAACTCCATTTTGAACAACTGGAACCCTTTCCATGTTCATTTTCCTTTCCCTGTTACAAGTCTCGGTCTTTCTCTCCTAGGCCAACTCCTGCCGTACGAAGTGGCATTATAAAAGCCAAGCTAAGGAGAACAGTGGCAGGAGAAGCAAGGCGGAAGGGATGGCCATGCTCGGCCGTGAGGGCAAGGCAGTCGTCCTGCGGGGGAACGTCAGGGGAGACAGGATCAGGCGTCCGCTGCCCTCCGCCGAAGAGAGGGGAAGGGGTGCGTGCGCTGCGGCCCCCTCGGTTAGATCCTCCCAGCAATGGCACCTGCTCTTTCAGTGCCTTTTCGCTGCACACGCGCTCCCATTTCGGCACTCGGTACTGAAAATGTTAACCACCACTGTCCTATAGCATCCCTATCACCACTTCTTTTATGGCATCTTCAAAGCAAGTCTCTCTGTCTTCCATGGAATCTCAAGTTTCCAGGTTCTCACACAAAATTTGGGAGTGATGGGAGCAAAGCCATTGCAAAGAAGTCCTTCACCCCATGTCCAAATCAACAGTCAACATACATGTTGCTGGCTGGAAAACATCTATAATATCAGCAAATTCCTCCCCTTTCACACTTGGAATATGAATGCTCCATGTAGACAGTTGTACATCATCAATTATTCTGCTTCATTCTTGTGGTACCCAGTGAGGCTGGTTAACCCCTTCACCTATAGGTTCTTCAGCTGGACTCTGACAGAGAGCTGGAAGTTTGGAGTGAACAAAGAATGCTCTTTCTGTGACAACTCAGAAAGCTCAAACTGCCCAAGGAGCTGCTGATACAGTTCTACAGAGGAATTATTGAGTCTGTCATCTGCACCTCTATAACTGTCTGGTTTGGTTCTGCAAACCAACAAGACAGACACAGACTTCAGAGGATAATCAGAACTGCAGAAAAAGAATTACTGCCAACCTGCTTCCACTGAGGACCTGTATACTGCATGAGTCAAAAAGAGGGCTGTGAAAATATTTACTGTCCCCTCACATCCTGGACATAAATTGCTTCAACTCCTACCCTCAAAACATCACTATAGCGCACTGCACACCAAGACAACTAGACACAAGAACAGTTTTTTCCCGAACGCCATCACTCTGCTAAACAAATAATTCCCTCACCACTGTCAAACTATTCACTAGGCTGCATTACTATTACTATTAGTTTTTCTCATCGTACCTATCACCCATCTCCTCCCACTTATGACTGTATGACTGTAACTTGTTGCTTGTATCCTTACAATTTATATTAATATTGATTATTTCCTGATTGCTTATTTGAAATCCTATGACAACCATTTTTGACAAATGTATCTTTTCTTTTATGTACACTGAGAGCATATGCACCAAAGACAAATTCCTTGAGTATCCAATCACACTTGGCCAACAAAGAATTCTATTCTATTCTATTCTATTCTATTCTATTCTATTCTATTCTATTCTATTCTATTCTATTCTATTCTATTCTATTCTATTCTATTCCATTCCATTCCATTCCATTCCATTCCATTCCATTCCATTCCATTCCATTCCATTCTATTCATGGACCAGGACACTGTCTTTTCCAATGACTTTAGCCTTCTGGCCATTTGCTAAGTTTACTGGATCTCCACCAGCTGGATCCATTTTGAAAAACAATTTTGAATTATTAACAATTTATTTTATTTATTATTTTATTCGGCTTTCTTATATGCCGCCCAACTCCCGAAGGACTCAGGGCGGCGTACAGCATAGGAAAATACAAGAAACCAATAAACAAAATTTAAAAACATAATATAAAAATTAAAAATGCAATATAAAAACAACCATGCAACAACCAAGCATACCCGGGGGAGAGTTCAGCTGGAGTTAAGCTCTGCCCCCTGCCTGCAGGAAAAGCCATGTCTTAACGGCTTTTCGGAAGGCCAGCAGGGTGGGGATGGTTTGGGTCTCTGGAGGAAGTTGGTTCCAGAGCGCGGGGCCTGCCACAGAGAAGGCCCTCCCCCTAGGACCCGCCAGCCGGCATTGCTTAGCCGATGGGACCTGGAGGAGGCCAACTCTGTGGGCCCTAACCGGTCGAAGGGAAGTATGAGGCAGAATGCGGTCCCGGAGATAACCCGGCCCTAAGCCATGAAGGGCTTTAAAGATGGTGATCAACACCTTGAATTGGACCCGGAGACAAATGGGTAACCAATGCAGCTGGCGGAGTAAAGGTGCCACAGCACCCGCAGCCGCATTTTGTACCAGTTGGAGTCTCCGGATACTCTTCAAGGGTAGCCCCATGTAGAGCGCATTGCAGTAGTCAAAACAGGAGGTGACAAGGGCGTGAGTGACCGTGAGTAGAGCCTCCTTCTCCAAGTATGGCCGCAACTGGTGCACAAGGCGAACCTGTGCAAAGGCCCCCCTAGCCACAGCAGTAAGATGATGCTCCAATTTTAGCTGTGGATCTAGGAGGACCCCCAAGTTGCGGACCTGGTCCGAGGGAATCAGTTTCGTTCCCTCTAAAACCAAGGAGGGACAGTTGTCGTAGTCCTTAGGAGGCAATACCCAAAGCCACTCAGTCTTGTCGGGGTTGAGTCTGAGTCTGTTCCTCCCCATCCAGATCCTAACGTCGTCCAGGCACCGGCACATTACATCAACTGCCACACTGAAGTCAGACGGGGTGGTGATGTACAGCTGGGTGTCATCAGCGTACTGGTGGTAACGCACCCCATGTCTGCGGATGATCTCACCCAGCGGTTTCATGTAAATGTTAAATAGGATGGGCGAGAGAACCGACCCCTGAGGCACCCCGCATAACAGGGGCCTAGGGGGGGATCTCTGCCCTCCTGTTAACACCGACTGCATCCTATCGGCGAGATAAGAGGAGAACCACCGTAAAACGGTGCCTCCCACTCCCAACTCACCGAGACGATGCAGAAGGATACCATGGTCGATGGTATCGAAAGCCGCTGAGAGGTCAAGTAGCACCAGGATAGAGGAGTTTCCCCCATCCCGGGCCCGCCAGAGATCATCTATCAGAGCGACCAAGGCAGTTTCTGTACTGTAGCCGCGCCTGAAACCCGACTGATAGGCATCTAGATGCTCTGTTTCATCCAGAAGTCGCAGAAGTTGAGTAGCCACCACCTTCTCCACAACTTTCCCTAAAAAAGGTAAGTTGGAGACCGGACGATAGTTCTTCAAATCAGCTGGATCCAGGGAAGGCTTCTTCAGGAGGGGTCTCACCACCGCAGTTTTTAACGACTGCGGTACGGATCCCTCCCCCAAAGAAGCGATGACCACCGCCCGGATCCAGCCGCGTGTCACCTCCCTGCTGGCCGAGACCAACCAGGAGGGGCACGGGTCCAATAAACAGGTGGAGGCCCCCATCGCCCCCACGGCTCTGTCCACATCATCAGGAGAAACAGGCCCAAACTCCTCCCACAACGGTGGACTAAGACTTGCCCCAGTCAACTCCATGGACTCTGCCCAGCCAGAGTTCAGGTTCGACCGGATCCGAGCGACTTTATCCGACAGAAACTCTGCAAATTCCTCAGCTCTACCTTGCAAGTGTTCCTCGCTCCCCCCTTTAGCAAGGAGGGAGCGAGTCACCCTAAACAAGGCGGCTGGGCGAGAATCTGCGGACGCAATAAGAGCGGAAAAATGGGATCGTTTTGCCGCCCTTATCGCCACTAAATAAGATCTGATGTAAATTCTTAATAGTGTTCGATCGGATTCGGTCTTGCTGGACCTCCAGCGGCGCTCCAGACGTCTCTTCTGGCGTTTCATCTCCCGGAGCTCCTCGGTGAACCAGGGAGCTTTCCGGGATCCACTGCCACGGAGAGGTTGCTTAGGCGCAATCCGGTCTAACGCCCCTGATGCTGCGATGTTCCAAGCAGCCACCAGGGAGTCAGCCTTTTTTGTTTTTTATTTTTTTTTGTTTTTTATTGTTTGAATAGCCCCACTGTCTATAAACCATTTGTCCCTGCTATTACAATAGCCAACTTTTGCAACAGCAGCCTGTCCATCTGTTGTCTCTTTTCTTTGCAAACAGTCTTTCTTCAAATGAGTCTTATCACCAGAGATGAAGCACCGCCTCTGTTGCTGGGCTGTATTTCAGTCTCTGCAGACATCTTGTCTGTTGCTTTTCTGACTCTGCTCTTTGGGCCCCACCTCAGGAATTTCTCCTCATGGTTTCTCCTAAAATGGCATTTATTCTCCTCAGAAATTAAACAGGGTTTAAGGGCCTCCAAATGCAACTCTTGCTCTGGTTTGTATTCAAATACTACTGAAACAATGTCCCACATTTTATCAAGGCTGTTTAACACCAACAACACATGTTGAGATTCAGGAATCTTCATCCCATGCTGTTCCAGCTCAATGAATAAAGTCTGCATGTATAATAAATGCTGTTCCACACTCACTTGTGGCTTCAGCCTGGCTCTGTACAACTTTTTTAATAATTGCACAATATTGTATGCTGATGCATTCACATGCACACTTTTCAATTTCAGCCAAACTTCATTTGTAGTCTTCAAGTCAGCTACATTCAAAAATTGTTCATCTTCTAAACTCAAGATGATGTAGGCCAGTGCCTTATCATGATGCCTCTAGTAAGCTGCTACTAATGGTGCCTGGGGTGGATTAACAACAATATCCCAGAGCTCCTTAGCCTTCAGGAAACATTCCAATTTTGCAGCCCAAATAATATAATTCTTCTGTCCCAAATGAGGCAGAGAGCTCTCCCTGAATTCAACAGCCATCCTGCAATCTTTCTCTGCCTTGTTCTCTTTTACTATAACACAGGTAGACCTTCAGCTTAATTACAGTTCAGTCTTACTGTGTGCTCTGGGCCCATAACCTATCAGAGTTTGTTGCAGCACACACAATCAGACACACAATTAAATAATTCTGCAGGATTCATCTACATAAGAAAATGTCTTTATATAGAATAGAATAGTATAGAATAGAATTTTTATTGGCCAAGTGTGATTGGACACACAAGGAATTTGTCTTAGTGCATATGCTCACAGTGTACACACAAAAAAAGATACGTTTGCCAAGAATCATAAGGTACAACACTTAATGATAGTCCGGGTACAAATAAGCAATCAAATCATATTAGGAATCAATCAATATAAATTGTGAGGATACAAGCAACAAAGTTACAGACATACAGTCATTAGTGGGAGGAGATGGGTGATGGGAACGATGAGAAGATTAATAGTAGTGCTGACTTAGTAAATAGTTTGACAGTTTTGAGGGAATTATTTGTTTAGCAGAGTGATGGCGTTTGGGAAAAAAACTGTTCTTGTGTCTAGTTGTTCTGGTGTGCAGTGCTCTATAGTGTCCTTTTGAGGGTAGGAGCTGAAACAATTTATGTCCAGGATGCAAGGGGTTAGTAAATATTTTCATGGCCCTCTTTTGACTCGTGCAGTGTACAGGTCCTCAATGGAAGGCAGGTTGGTAGCAATTGTTTTTTCTGCAGTTCTGATTATCCTCTGAAGTCTGTGTCTGTCTTGTTGGGTTGCAGAACCGAACCAGACAGTTATAGAGGTGCAGATGACAGACTCAATAATTCCTCTGTAGAACTGTATCAGCAGCTCCTTGGGCAGTTTGAGCTTTGGTATATAAAGATTCATGAATATTGAACTTTTTGAGAAGTGACTTTGGTTTGAATATCTGGTTTTTGGACTATTGGACAAAAAAGGAACAAAATAAAATTAAACGAGATGCTCCATCAACAAGAAATGAGTGGAATTTGGGAAGAAAGGGCATTGATAATTCAGAGTATTAAGGATACTTTGACAAGAAGTTATAAGGAGATTATGAATAAAATGCAGAGCATAGATGAAGAGCTGGAAAACATGACACAAAGGACAGGGAGTGACCAAGATGCCCAGGAAGAGGAGGAGCCAATTGAAAGAGTAGATGAAAAAACAGAACAGACAAACCATCAAATAAAACGAGATGACAAGAAGGAGATAAAAATAAAAATAATTACTGATGAAACAAGCCAAGGGCAGAGTATTTTTAGGGAATTAAAGAGGAACTGGAGTTGCGGAAAGATTTTTTGGAAGAGAGATAGGGGCAAGAGGAGATATCTCAAAAATTAGACAATGGAATAGGGCTGAGAAGGGAAAAATGTTTAAAATGATTGGTCAAGATGTGGAAGCAGATAGAGATAAAGATGCAAGAGAGGAATATGGGAGGCAAGCTAAGAAATGAACAATTAAAGCAGCGGTGGGTTGCTCCCGGTTCGGCCTGATTTAGTGAACCTGTAGCTGCGGCGGCGGGAGACTCCGCCCACCCCCTGGGACACTTCTGTGCATGCACAGAAGCATCGCACACGAGCACGAGTGAACCAGTAGTGACGGGATTTACAACCCACTACTGAATTAAAGCTTTAAAGCGGACAAGAGACGATGGACAGAAAGGGAATATTTTTAAATATAATAATGGTATCATTAAAAGTTAGAATAGGGATGGAAACTAGAGAGAGGGGATCAGTGGAACACACATTTTTACATAATAAGATGAAGTAATAACAAGATGGGAAATCAGAATTTGAACGATGGTAGTATTAAGCATGTTTGAATAAAATGGTGATTGGCATAAAAATAACATATTAAATAATTGAATATTGAATATTGAATAATTAAATAATGGAAGATTATAACTTAACATAAATATGTGTATTATTATTAGAACCATATAAGTCTGTTAAATGTAACAAATGTGACTATTAATATTTTATCTGTGGTAAAAGGAATGACATTTAGAATATGGTGATTGGCACAAAAATCACATATTGAAATGCTGAATAATAAAATAAGGAAAGATTATAATTCAACAAAAATATGTGTACTATTACCAGAATTATACAAGCTTGTCAAACATAGTAAATATGATGAATATTATTTTATTTGTACTAAAATGTAGATAGAAAGGGAATATTTTTAAATATAATAGTGGCATAATTACCTGAGGGTAGAACAAGAAGCAATGGGTGGAAACTAAACAAGGAAAGAAGTAACTTAGAACTAAGGAGAAATTTCCTGACAGTTAGAACAGTTAATCAGTGGAACAGTTTGCCTCCAGAAATTGTGTATGCCCCAACACTGGAAGTTTTTAAGAAGATGTTGGATAACCATTTGTCTGAAATGGTGTAGTGTTTCCTGCCTAAGCAGGGGGTTGGACTAGAAGACCTCCAAGGTCCCTTCCAACTCTGTTGTTGTTGTTGTTGTTGTTGTTGTTGTTGTTGTTGTTGTTGTTGTTTTGTATTGGTATTGGTATTGGTATTGGTATTGGTATTGGTATTGGTATTGGTATTGGTATTGGTATTAGTATTATTAGTTAGAATAGGGATGGAAACTAGAGGGGGATTAATGGTATACACTTTTTATATAATAAGGTGCAGTAAATAACAAAAAGGGGAATCAGAATTTGAACGATGGTAGTATTTAGCGTGTTTGAATAAATATAGTGATTGGCATAAATATAACATATTGAAATATTGAATAATTAAATAAGAAGGAAGATTAAATTCAACAAAAATATGTGTACTATTACCAGAATTATATAAGCTTGTCAACCGTAGTAAATATGAGGAATGTTATTTTATTTGTACTAAAATGTAAAACACTCAGGTGCCACACTGTTCACGCATTGATATGTATGTAAAAAAAATAAAAATAAAAAATAAAAAACTTGCGGGAGGGGGAGAAAGAAAGAAAGAAAAATGCCAGACTTCTAATTTCAAACGAATTCAAATCACTCTTTTGGTTTTTGGTCACAACAACTTTGAATAAAGGATGAAGCAGAAGGAAACATACATTTCATTTCATTTCGTCAAATTCTCCATATTATTGAATTCTGAAACCAGGTTGCAATGAAGATAGATTTATGGATAGAGAGATATGACCCAGCCTGAAAGTCTATTGTAAAATGCAGTTAAATGTATGGGATTCACAACTCAATAGGTTTCCATTTTGATGAAGCCTAACAAATCCAAAACTGATATCCTATAACACTATGTTAAATATATATTTATTAATTTAGCAATTCTTATTTATTTAGCAATTCTTATATGCCGCCCTACTCCCTGGGGACTCAGGGCGGCATACAACATGCATAAGAACAGCCATGATACAATAGAAAAACCAACAATAAAATAGCAATCAAAAGAATAAAAACAACACAAACAACAATCTCAATCACCCAGCCTGTAGGAAGAGCCATGTCTTAATGGCTTTCCGGAAGGTCAGCAAGGTGGGAATGGTTCGGATCTCTGGGTGTAGTTGATTCCAGAGAGCCAGAGCTCCCACAGAGAAGGATCTCCCCCTAGGACCCACCAACCGACATTGTTTAGTTGAAGGGACCTGGAGGAGACCGACTCTGTGGGACCTAACTGGACATAGGGATGTATGAGGTAGGATGCGGTCCCGAAGGTAACCTGGTCCTAAGCCATGTAGGGCTTTAAAGATGATAATAAACACCTTGAATGGCACCTGGAGACTAATGGGCAACCAGTGCAGTTGGCGGAGTATGGGTGTTATGTGGGTGTATCTAGAGACACCCACCACAGCTCGTGCAGCCGCATTTTGCACCAATTGCAGTCTCCGAATACTTTTCAAGGGTAACCCCATGTAGAGCACGTTACAGTAATCCAATCGAGAGGTGACAAGGACATGAGTGACCATGAGTAAAGCCTCCTTCTCCAAATATGGTCACAACTGGTGCACCAGGCGAACCTGTGCAAAGGCACCCCTAGCCACAGCCGTAAGATGTCGGTCTAATTTTAGCTGTGGATCTAGGAGCACCCCCAAATTGTGAACCTGGTCCGAGGGAGATAATTTGTCTCCCTCAAAGACCAAGGAGGGACAGTTGGTATAATCCTTAGGAGGCAGCATCCAAAGCCACTCAGTCTTGTCAGGGTTGAGCTTGAGCCTGTTCCTTCCCATCCAGATCCTAACATCATCCAGGCAACAGCACATCATTCATAAAATGGTAATTAGCTTTTTGCTATATTTAAGTACTGCTTTATGAAACAATCTTGAAAAATGGTAAAAATGTAGCAACTTAGGCTTAGAATACCGTTATTGTCATTTTAAATGTACACTAATCATCATACATCATAGAAGGAGCTGCGGTGGTACAGTGGTTAGAGCGCAGTGATGCAGGCTACTTCAGCTGACTGTTAGCTGCAGTTCGGCAGTTCAATTCTCACCGGCTCATGGTTGACTCAGCCTTCCATCCTTCCGAGGTGGGTAAAATGACGACCAAAAATTGTGGTGGGCAATATGCTAACTCTGTAAACCGCTTAGAGAGGTCTATAAAGCACTGTAAAGTGGCATATAAGTCTTTAGTGCTATTGCTACATTAACATGAAATTTTGCTGCATAAGCTCACAAAGGGCCACTACCTTCAATAGACACCACATAAACATGACATGACATGACATGAATAAATAATAAATAAATAAATAAATAAATAAATAAATAAATAAATAATAAAGACAAATAAATAAATACATGCATACAAAATTATGCATATGCCCTCATACCCACATAGTGTATATTATATGACACAGAGAAATAACAGTCTAGTTCAGATTTACACATGTACACTTGGGGTACTAATTCCTCTTTATGAGTTGCTCTCTGTGATTTTGGTCAGGTCGGAAAACAATGATGTAGCACTTTGGTAGAAATATGCATCCCAGTAATGCAGCACTGGAGGCCAAGATGGAGAAGACCTCCACAGCTACCATGGCTTTTCCTTTTGTGCTCAGATAGGATGGAAAAAAGGAGATCCACACACTGCAAAAGGCCAACATGCTGAAGGTGATGAACTTGGCTTCATTAAAGCTGTCAGGTAATTTATGGGCAAGAAAAGCCACAATAAAGCTGGCGATGGCCAAGATTCCCATGTAGCCCAAGAGACAATAGAAAAAGAAAGTGGACCCCTCATTGCACTGTAAAATCATTTCTTGGAGCTCTGAGTGCATGTCCAACTCAGGGAATGGGGGAGTTGTTGACAACCAAAGAATACAAATACATATTTGGACAAAAGAACAGGAAAGGATTGTCCAAAAAGCCAATCTTTTCCCAACCCATTTCCTCATCTGAGAACCAGGTTTAGTGGCCATGAAAGCCAAAACCACTGTGATGGTTTTGGCCAGTACACTAGAAATGGCCACAGAGAAAGTGACACCAAACATTGATTGTCGGAGAAGGCAAGTTATTTTGCCAGGTTGGCTGAGGAAGAGCAAAGAAGAGAGAAAACAGAGCTGAAGAGAGATAAGCAGGATGTAGGTGAGGGACCGGTTGTTGGCTTTGACAATGGGAGTATCCCTGTGCTTAATAAAAGTTCCAAGTACCCAAGATGTCAAGAAGAAGAAACAAAGAGCTGCTGAGGATAAACCAATTCCTAGGGTTTCTTCAAAGGTTAGAAACACCACCAGTTTCAGGACACAGCCTTTCTTTCCTTTATTTGGATAATGATCTTCTGAACATTCAAAACAGTCATCCATATCTGGAAGGAAAATCAATGATATTTTTTCATCTAGACATTCCAAACTATTGAAAATCACCGTATTCTTTGTATGCATAAAAGTAGTTTATTAAAGTTCGCTTAAGTCTAATGAAAATTGGTAGAATGCCTAAACTACCATTTTGATTTGAAATCTTCCCTTCTGGGCATGGAACACAGTCATAGCAACAGAACTGATTTCCCTCAATCCCTTTCTTCCAGGATCCAGGGTAACAGGGGTCATTACATCGAGAAAGTGGAAGAACCTGATGAGAAGCATAAAAAGTTTTGAAAATGGAGATACTTAAAACAGGTTGTAATTTTTGACAAATGTTTGATCATCAGCAACATTTGAAAAGAATATCCCATTGTTTATTAAAAAAAGAAATCAAGTTGGTAAACAGACTGCATTCAATATGGGATTGATAATGGATCAATCAAAGCCAATTCAGTAATTCGATACCTGGTTAAAAGCTGGGTGCCAGACAATCACATCTTCATCAATGAATAATTCTTTCCCTTTTGGAGCCTGGAGATCCATCTTTCCAACTCTAACTCTCTGAAAGGATCTATTAGCAAAAGTGATCAAGTTGGTGATGTCAAATCCACCTGTTGCTTCCCCTTTCTGATTCAGTAACACTCTTTCCCCGGCTGAATTGTTAAAAGAAATGCCTTGAAGAAATGAATGGGGCTACTTGAAACAGAATGAAAGAGAAAGGGGGTTGAATACATTGTGGTAGAGAGGTGAACACTGTATTCAAGTTTCAATGACACATTCCTTCCATTCCTATAACAATTAAATGTGTACACTTAGACATTAGATAATTGATATTTCATAGAAATGTATGTGGCTACTCTATTATTAATTTGATATTATTTTAAGGATAAAGATAAGAATGAACCAAAGCAGAATGAAAATAGGCTATTGGAATTAATCAAATGCCTTCAATTATTTAAACTACTATGAAAACTAGAACATACTTAATCTTCCCTTAGTGGTATAAATACTGTATATTAGATAATCCAAAGTATGACAAATTTCCTTTAGCCAGATTTGAAAATTTGAGACTCATTCTTCAATAGGTAAATATGAGATGGAGATTATTGCAAAACATGGAGCATTGTTAGTAGTTAAATAATAGATAGATAGATGATAGATAGATAGATAGATAGATAGATAGATAGATAGATAGATAGATAGATAGATAGATAGATAGATAGATAGATAGATAGATAGATAGATAGATAGATAGATAGATTCAAGTCTTATTTAGTGGCGATAGGGGTGGCAAAACGATCTCATTTTTCCTCTCTTATTGCGTCCGCAGATTCTCACCCAGCCGCCTTGTTTAGGGTGACTCGCTCCCTCCTTGCCAAAGGGGGGAGCGAGGAACACTTGTAAGGTAGAGCTGAGGAATTTGCAGAGTTTCTGTCGGATAAAGTTGCTCAGATCCAGTCGAACCTGGACTCCGGCTGGGCAGAGTCCATGGAGTTGACAGGGGCAAGTCTTAGTCCACTGTTGTGGGAGGAGTTTGCGCCTGTTTCCCCCGAAGATGTGGACATAGCCGTGGGGGTGATGGGTGCCTCCACCTGTTTATTGCACCCGTGCCCCTCCTGGTTGGTTTCGGCCAGCAGGGAGGTGGCACACGGCTGGATCCAGGCGGTGGTCATCGCTTCTTTGAGAGAGGGATCCGTACTGCAGTAGTTAAAAACTGTGGTGGTGAAACCCCTCCTGAAGAAGCCTTCCCTGGACCCAGCTGACTTGAAGAACTATCGTCCAGTCTCCAACTTACCTTTCTTAGGGAAAGTTGTGGAGAAGGTGGTGGCTACTCAGCTTCTGCGGCTATTGGAGGAAACAGATCATCTAGATGCCTATCAGTCGGGTTTCAGGCACGGCTACAGTACAGAAACTGCCTTGGTCACTCTGATGGATGATCTCTGGCGAGCCCGGGATGGGGGGAACTCCTCCATCCTGGTGCTACTTGACCTCTCAGCGGCTTTCGATACCATCGACCATGGTATCCTTCTGCATCGTCTCGGTGAGTTGGGAGTGGGAGGCACCGTTTTGCGGTGGTTTTCCTCTTATCTCGCCGATAGGATGCAGTCAGTGTTAACAGGAGGGCAGAGATCGTCCCCCAGGCCCCTTTCATGTGGGGTGCCTCAGGGTTCGGTCCTCTCGCCCATCCTGTTTAACATTTACATGAGACTGCTGGGGGAGATCATTCGTAGACATGGGGTGTGTTTCCATCAGTACGCTGATGACACCCAGCTGTACATCACCACCCCGTCTCAATTCAGTGTGGCTGTTGATGTAATGTGCCGGTGCCTGGACGACATTAGGATCTGGATGGGGGGGGGAACAGGCTCAGACTCAACCCCGACAAGACTGAGTGGCTTTGGATATTGCCTCCTAAGGACTATGACAACTGTCCCTCCTTGGTTCTTGAGGGAGCGAAATTAACTCCCTTGGATCAGGTCCGCAACTTGGGGGTCCTCCTAGACCCACTGCTAAAATTGGATCATCATCTTACCGCTGTGGCTAGGGGGGCCTTTGCACAGGTTCACCTGGTGCACCAGTTGCGGCCATACTTGGAGAAGGAGGCTCTACTCACAGTCACTCATGCCCTTGTCACCTCTCGCTTGGACTACTGCAACGCGCTCTACATGGGGCTACCCTTGAAGAGTATCTGGAGACTTCAGTTGGTGCAAAATGTGGCTGCGCGTGGTGTGGTGGGTGTGCCAAGGTACACTCACGTGACACCTATATTCCGCCATCTGCACTGGTTGCCCATCGGTCTCCGGGTACAATTCAAGGTGTTGATCATCATCTTTAAAGCCCTTCATGGCTTAGGACCAGGCTATCTCCAGGACCGCATTCTGCCATACTTCCCTTCGACCAGTTAGGGCCCACAGAGTTGGCCTCCTCCAGGTCTCGTCAGCCAAGCAATGCCGGCTGGTGGGCCCTAGGGGGAGAGCCTTCTCTGTGGGGGACCAACTTCCCCCAGAGACCCGAACCATCCCCACCCTGCTGGCCTTCCGAAAAGCCATTAAGACATGGTTTTTCCTGCAGGCAGGGGGTTAGAGACTAATCCATCTGAGCTCTCCCCCGGGTATGTTTGGTGGATGGATGTTTTTTTTAATATTGAATTTTTAATCTTTGTATTTGATTTTAATTATGTTTATTGCTGGTTTCTTGTATCTTTTCTTCTGTACACCGCCCTGAGTCCCTCGGGAGTAGGGCGGCATATAAGAAAACCAAAATAAATAAATAAATAAATAGATATAGATAGATAGATAGATAGATAGATAGATAGATAGATAGATAGATAGATAGATAGATAGATAGATAGATAGATAGATAGATGAGAAAGGATAGATAGATAGATAGATAGATAGATAGATAGATAGATAGATAGATAGATAGATAGATAGATAGATAGATAGATAGATGAAAAAGGATAGATAGATAGATAGATAGATAAATAGATAGATAGATAGATAGATAGATAGATAGATAGATAGATAGATAGATAGATAGATAGATGGATAGATGAGAAAGGATAGATAGATAGATAGATAGATAGATAGATAGATAGATAGATAGATAGATAGATAGATAGATCAGAAAGGATAGATAGATGATATAGATAGATAGATAGATAGATAGATAGATAGATAGATAGATAGATAGATAGATAGATAGGTAGATAGATATGAGAAAGGATAAATAGATAGATGATAGATAGATAGATAGATAGATAGATAGATAGATAGATAGATAGATAGATAGATAGGAAATGATAGATAGATAGATAGATAGATAGATAGATAGATAGATAGATAGATAGATAGATAGATAGATAGATAGATAGATAGATAGATAGATAGATAGATATTGCTCCAAAGCACAGATGCCACTTCTGAAAAGAAACATCTTCTAAATCATTCCTCTTGAATTCTGATAAAGACAGAAAGCTCAGCTTCTCAATCCTGACAAATTCATGATCCAGGAAGAAGTATTTTGAGAATTGATTATTTTTGGAGGAGGCAATGAAAAGTAACCTAAATTATCATTTTAATTATCTCTTATTGTACAAGCTATGATTATTTCTAGATAGCTCTTACTGATACCTAAGCATGATAAAATGTAATGAAGGGAACTAGAGGTCAGCCACACTGGACTTAATTCTCATTAAGAAAGATGAAATGAAAGGAGATGTTGAAGTTACAGGAATGTTATGTGGGAGTGATCATGCAATGCTGGGATTTAATATTATGCAAACAGAAGCGATAGAACACAGTCAAACTAGAGTCTTAATTTAATTTAATTTAATTTATTGTATTTGTATTGTATTGCTGCCCAACTCTGGAAGTCTTGGACTTCAAGAGACCTGATTTCAATATACTTAGAGCTTGTAAGAGATTCCATGGATTAGAATTCTTAAGGGGAAAACAACCAAAGAAGCTTGGGAAACTTTGAAAAGTGACATTATAAAAGCCCAGTCTAGCACAAATCCAGTGCAGAAAAATAAGAGATCTCGAAAGAAATCAGAGACGAGGTGGCGCAGTGGTTAGAGTGCAGCACTGGAGGCTACTTTAGCTGACTGCTAGCTGCAGTTCAGCTGTTCAAATCTCACCAGCTCAAGGTTGACTCAGCCTTCCATCCTTCTGAGGTCGGTAAAATGAGGACCCAGATTGTTGGGGGCAATATGCTGAACTCTGTAAACTGCTTAGAGAGGGCTATAAAGCACTATGAAGCGGTATATAAGTCTAAGTGCTATTGCTATTGCTATCAGTATGGCTGCACAAAATACTGATAAACTGAAAGAGGACACGTACCTATAAAAAGTGGAAGGGAGCAAATAACTAAGGCAGAATACCAGCAAATAGCTCAAACCTGCAAAAATGAAGCCAGGAAAGCTAAGGCTTAAAATAAACTAAGGCTTGCGACAAAAGTAAAATATAATAAAAACGCATCTTTCAACATGTAAAAAACAAGAAGAAAGTCAAGGAAACAATTGGTCCATTAATGGGAGAAATGACAAGAAGGTGTCGAGCAGAAGGGAGAAACCAGAACTGTTTAATTATTTTTTTTGCATCTGTCTTTACATAAAACAGTCCAACCTATTAAAAAAAGTGGTAAAATTCAGATGAGGAATACAAATCAAAATAAGCAAGAAATTGGTATGAGAACACCTATCCACTCTAGATGAGTTCAAATGGATTATACCCCAAGGTTTTGAAGGGAAAAAAACAGACCATGCCAGGCAAATCTTACTGAAGTCTTTGAGAAGGGACAAAACAGGAGACCAGTGAAGGATTCGGCGCAGTGTTTCCCAACCGTGGCAACTTGAAGATGTCTGGACATCAACTCCCAGAATTCTGGGAGTTGAAGTCCAGATATCTTCAAGTTGCCACGGTTGGGAAACACTGGATTAGGGGTATCAAACTCGTGGCCTGAGGACTGGATACATCACAAGCTAGCCTGTTGTGATGACAACATGATGCCATGAGTTTGACACCTCTGCTGTAGATATAATTTACTTGAACTTCAGTAAGGCATTTAATAAAGTAGACCACAACCTACTATTTGACAAAGTAGAAATATGTGGGTTATAATCAGATTGATTTGTAACTGGCTGGCCAATCACACTTAATATATAGTCCTTAGTGGAACTACATCTACATGGAGGGAGCCATGTAGTGGCTACCCCAAGGCTCTGTCTTAGGCCCAGGACTCTTCAGTATCTTCATCAATGATTAAATGAAGGGATAGAAGGGGAACTCATCAAATTTGTAGATGACACCAAGCTGGCAGAATAGCTAGGATTCCAGAAGCTAGGCTCAAAATACAGAAGGATCTGTGAAAGGGAAGTTGGAGTCCTAGTGGACAATCACTTAAATATGAGTCAGCACTGTGCTGCAGCTGCCAAAAAAGCCAATGAAATTGTAGGCTGCATTAATAGAGGTACAGTATAAAGTCAATATCACATGAAGTGTTAATACCACTTTATAATGCCTTGGTAAGACCAGGTAAAACTTGGAATATTGCATCCAGTTTTGGTCACCACAATATATAAAAAAAAGATGTTGAGACTCTGGAAAGAGTTTAAAGCACAACAAAGATGATTAAAACATCATACGAAGAACGGAAGAGAAAACATAAGAAGAATGATTGCAGGAATTGAGTATGTCTACTTTAATAAAAAGCTGAAAGAATTCTGGAGCATTTGATGAAACCAGTCATGTATTAGGTGCAAGAGAGCAGAATGTCAGGAAAAGCAAGTTTTCATCTGCTATCCTACACTAGATATATTTTCTGAGTAGCAAAATCCAGAGAGGAATTCCAATAGTGGAAGAGAGCCATCTTCAGTGACACCTACTTTTCTCACAAGGTATCATTGTGGATTCAAATGGTCACCTTTCAAGCACTTTTCAATGTTAGATAGTGAGTATTGAGAATTTTCCCAGTGATCCGGATAGAATCACCTGGGCTTTGGATTATCCAATCCTGCTTTCTAAGAGTTAGTTTATAGCTCACTGGGCTTATGCAAATCTCATCAGGAAATGTTCCCCTTTAAAAGCAGGCTCCTCATTTTGGATCTTTACATTTTGTTCAAATTGTACATGTCAAGAAAACAATGTGAATTACTTGCTGTTTTGTCTTTTCTCTGATAGCCATACCAAGGTGCGAGCACACAATTTTAGACAAATGACAATGAGACATTTTTTTCTGATGTATGTGAATCCAGATTCTATTTTTTTTCCTCCAGGAAAGATAAGGCTCAAAATAAACTACTTTTTCTGTGTCTACTTTATACAGAACAGAATAACAGAGATGAAAGGGACCTTGGAGGTCTTCTAGCCCAACACACTGCTCAAGGAAGAGACATTATATCATTTTAAACAAACCACTATCCAATCACTTTGTAAAAATCTCCAGTGTTGGACCAACCATAACTTCTGAAGGCAAGCTTTTCCACTAATTAATTATTCTCACTGACAGGAAATTTCTCCTTTTTTCTAGATTGTTTCTCATACTTAACTTGATTCCACACATAGAAAATATTAAGACTTTCCACAGTGGGTTCAAAACATCATTTTACATCAAACTGCTCATTGAAATAAAAGAAGTATCCGATGCAAAGGGAATACCTGCCATGCCTGCAGATATGGATAGTCAATTTTTTTACCAATCACAGTTTTTTTTCTATTGAAATATAATGTGTATAGAAATTGCAAAGCGTGAGCCACAGCATAAACAGCGTTGTAAACGCTGTAGCTTTGACCAGTCATTTCTAATTCAAACAAAGGTGCGGGAAGATCTTCTAGCTTCTTCTGCCCAGTGCACTGCTCACTATGCATTTCTTGTAATTCTGGTTTTGGAAATGAACACTCAAACGATTGTTCCCAAACATCCTGCAGAAACCCATCTCTGGAGACTGAAAGAGGATTTACAGTCTGAAGAAATTCCTTGAAACCTACAACTGCTGTTGAATGAACGGTGAAGGAAATAGCCCCATGGAACATCTGGAGATCCCAACTGACTTGAAATCCTGATAATATGAAATCAATCTGTGCAGTCATGATCCACACCTTTCCAAACAATGCAATTTCCTTGCTTTCGGGATCTACTATAAATGGAACAAATCTTAGCCACATAATTGCCCAGGATTCTCCATAAACAAGAAATGCATTGGCTTTGCTATTCATCATATTAATGGAAATCATTGAGATTGTTTGATAAACTGCTGGGAAGTCTTCCATGTGTATTAGTTGTGAAAGCCGTTCTATGAACGCTGAGCAGATTCCGTTCTGTGAAAGTAAGGGCTGTATTTTCTGTAAGAAATTTTCTCCGTTGTGGTTATCAACAGCAAATATCCCAATCCACGTCCACCTGAAATGGTGAAGCAGTTGGATAATCCCAATGTACTGATGGTCCTCTTTGGGGACCATGAAATAAAGTGAAGAGAACTTACTGGTCTGAAATTCCTTTTGGGCTAATGAGCCGTATGTCAGCTATAAAAAAGTGGAATAGGATTCAGTTGAGATGTTAAATCAAAACTATTTTTTCTTATCTAGATTTCTTATGAAATACATTCAAGGAACATTTTTTTTCTTATAATTCTTTTAAATATTAAGATTAGAAAGGAATTACATGAAATTACTTCAAAGACAGATAAGCCGAGCCGAGGTGGCACAACAGTTAGAGGCAGGTACTGCAGACCACTTTAGCTGACACTGATCCGCAGGTCAGTGGTTCAAATCTCACCGGCTCAAGGTTGACTCAGCCTTCCATCCTTCCGAGGTAGGTAAAATGAGGACCCAGATTGTTGGGGGCAATATAAATATACATTGCTTACTGGTGTAAACCGCTTAGGGTGTGCTTGCACTGTGAGGCGGTATATAAATCTCACAAAAATAAATAAAATAAATAAATAAGAGATCAATTGTTTTAATACATCCAAAGAGTATACTTCAAAACTTCACTCAAGTATGGAATGACTCTGGATGCTTACTTCCTGTATCTGGCATTGTAGTTTCAGAAAAGAATGCTAAGTAATAGACCCGAAGCCATACACAACACCTTAACACTAACCCAAGTCTAATCTTTGATGTGATTCCACAACCCCATCACAGCTTACTTGTGGAATCTTGAAGAATCCTATAATTTCAGCTATGTAAGATGATGTGTCAAAATCCAATCCTCCAATGACAGCCATGAGATTCTTCTGGCTGTCACATTTGTAGTTAGGGACAAATTCCTGGGATTTGAAAAGCAGGTCCAGAGTGGTGCGATAGGTCATCCTTGCATTCAGGTAACTGTCATAGATGTGGAACCCGAGAGTGACATTAGGTAAGATCTGGGGGTCCTCATTGATCTGCTTCACAGCAAAGGCCAAGGCAAGGACATGTTGATGAAATTTGGTGATTACACTGCAAGTAATTTAATTTGAAAATATAAATGTATATTTACTATATGTATGTTTTGTGAAGACAGATAATGCCAAACCTTTTTTAAAATTACCTTGATCTCAACGTATGTTCAATAAGAGACTTCTTGATCTGAAATTTTGTACATTTCATGTGAAAGTCTTTAAAATAATGTAAAGAAAATTATTTCTTCTGCCAGAACCAGAAGCATTTTAAAGACACAGAGATCACAGATTACATTAAAAGCACTCTACATCTATGCATAAATAGCTTTTACTCATATAAGGATTTTTTTGGCAATCTGGCTAGTATTAGACAGCAAAGAAAAAATCTTACATTGGGACTTCATAAGGTGTTGTAGCAGGATGTTCGCTAAATTTTATTTCATAAAAGTGGTAAACGATGTGGGATGCCATGCCACCAATGATGAAGTCTCCAGGCTGGTACCACTCATGTGGAACAAGGAAAGCATCTCTTGCAGGGCAGCTCAGAGTAACTACTCTGTGCACTAAAAACGTGAGGAGAAACATCTTGATGCTCTTGTTATTATGCAGAAGTTTTGTCTCCCATCCTACCAATTGGAAAGTATATATAATCCAGTACTTCATCTAAGGATTACATTTGGGAATGCAATTCAAGACAAAATCTATCCTGTTCTATTTGAAGGTCCACCTGAGTGCAAATTTGTATCTTATTTACTGCCAGGATTTGCACATATATTCTGGCAGAAGAGAACAGAGCATAGAATCCTGAAGCAATTAATCCGACAGAGCTCTTATTATCCCTTGTGCCAATCTCCCAGTGGTTCAAAACTTGCTTTATAGCCAATCAAATACCTTGATTGTTGTTGAATTTTAATACCCTTCTGTGCAGCCTTATAATTATATTTAAGCCTAGCTAAGGAAATATGGTGATTCCTCTAGAAGATCATATATTTTTTTTTTACCAGACAATAAGTGGTTGATGATTCAGCTTTTATTTTTTAAAGCAGCAAAGGCCAATGAAAGTAGCCAAAGGGACAATAGAATGCAATAGAATATGTATTTAATTGTTGAAGTTGTTGAAATAAAAATAATGCTTTTTTCAAGGTACCATATTTATTTTCTACCAATTTTTTTTTTTTAGAAAATAAAATATGAATGGATCCGGCAGGTATCAGTCACTTATGGTGCATATTTTTTTCAAGGAATAAAAATGCAGAACTTAAAAAAAATTACCTTAAGCTCACTAAAAATCTTCAAAAGATTCCTTGTGCTGAAGTTTTTGCATTGTATATGCAAAAACTTGTATTCTATTGCAAACACTTTAACATAATCTAAAGCAGGGGTCCCCAACCAGGCTGCATAAAGAAGCAAAGCCCCATCTATAGGATGCAGGCAGCATGTGAAACCACGCCTCTCTGGTCTGCAGACAAAACCTTTCCTTCCAGTGAGAGCAATCAACGAATGGAATAATGGAATGGAACTAATGGAAATTTCTCCTTAGTTCTAGGTTGCTTCTCTCCTTGGTTAGTTTTCATCCATTGTTTTTTGTCTTGTGTTGCCTTCTGGTGCTTTTGAGAAGGCCCATATAAACAGGCAAGGGGGCACACTGTCCAAGGCATTCATGGCAGAGGCTATGAGACTAGGTCTATGGGCTACAGTCCATCTCAGCGGAGCACATCTCTGGGGTGAGCAACACAATGGCAGACTGGCTCAGCCGCCATCCCATCAACCCGACGGAATGGGGAATCCACCCGGATCTGTTCCAACAGCTTGTCAATTGGTTCTGTCTGCCAGTCATGGACCTCTTCACCACCCCAGAGAATGACAGGTTGCCCAGGTTCCTCTCCAGGTACCAATCAGAGGGCAGAGATGCTATTCACTGTGCTGGCTGCAAAGGCTCCTGTACGCATTCCCCCCTTAATTCCCAAGGTCATCTAGAGGATCCTGCAGGGGAGGGCAGAAGTGGTTCTCCTTGCCCCCCACTGGCCCAGGAGAGCCTGGTTCATGGACCTTATGTCCCTATCTGTCTCACCTCTATGGCGGATTCCACTGACAGAGTGGTTGCTTGTCCAGGGGTCAGTCCATCATCCAGAGCCTCATTGGCTTCAGCTGACCACCTGGCACTTGAGCGGCTCACTCTGAGGCATCACCTGGTCCCTGAACATCACTCAAATTATGTTGGTTTCCAGGAGGCCATCCACGGAGTGTATTTATTCGGCCACCTGGAAGGCCTTCCGTAACTGGTGTGCACAGATGGGGTATTCTCCAATGGACTTCTCCATTATAAACGTCATTCAGTTCCTGTGCCAGGGCCTCACCAGGGGTCTCTCTCCTAATACTCTCCATTGCCAGGTGGTGGCCCTGTCCACGGTCCTTTCCTGTCAGTCCTTGTACTCTCTCTCTGCCCACCCTCTCCTCTGCCAGTTCCTCAAAGGGGCAGTCAACCTGTGTCCCCCCGTGGTCCATAGGTTTCCGACTTGGGACCTCCCTAAGGTACTGTCTGCTCTTTCTATGGGGCCCTTCGAGCTTTTGCACACGGCTTCCCTATGTCACATGACTTATAAGGTGGTGTTTTTGGTAGCGGTGACTTCTGCTAGCAGGATCTCCGAGCTTGCTGCCTGTCTGTGAGAGGGGACCTGTGCGTCTTTCACTCTGAAAGGGTGGTTCTAAGGTTGGACCCTACTTTTGTTCCGAAAGTTAATACTTACTTTCATAGGGCACAGGAGATTGTTCTCCCTAGTTTCTTCCAGAATCCGCTTAATGACACTGAGATGGCATGGCACCTGCTGGGCATGGCATGCTTTGGACATTTATTTGCAATGCACCTCTAGCTTCCGATGGACTGAGGCGCTCTTTGTGTCCCTTCAGCCCTCTTCCATGGGCAACAAAGCATCCTCCCCCACAGTAGGCCGTTGGCTTCGTGCGGCTATTTCCTTGGCCTATGAACAATTGTTGTTGCCTCGACCTCCCAGGCTCACTGCACATTCTACACGCAGTGCGGCCACCACAGCTGCATGGAATACCCGTGCATCCATAGAGGAGGTATGTCATGTGGCCACCTGGTCCTCCCCAACACTGTTCATCAGACACTATAAATTGGACACTTACGCCTCTGAGGAGGTGGACTTTGGTCGCAGGGTATTGCACCAGGTGGTGTGGGACTATGAGAGCTCCAGCCAGGTGTAAGTTGCCCGCCCTAGGGACATGGTTGCTTTGGTATGTCCCATTCTTGGAGGCTAGCTCCACCCAGTATGGAGAAGGGACGTTGGTACTTACCTGATACATCCTTTCTCGTAGGGTGGAGCTAGCCTCCAATCCCTCCCTTCTATTGGACTGGCTGGAATGCTGTTCTTCTTCTCCTTGTTCATATTTTGCTTGTGTCTGTTTCTACTTGAATAAAATGGCTGGTTATGAAAAAACCACGCTGAGTTTGACCTTCTTCCCTCATAAAAAGAGGGGGTGCCAAGGCACAGAGGGTCATATTTATAGCTTTGAAAACTCGGTCCTAATTGGCTAGAGGGCAGGTTTAACCCATTCTTGGAGGCTAGCTCCACCCTACAAGAAAGGACGTATCAGGTGAGTACCAACGTCCCTTCTCTTCCTCCAGCTGGAGAATGGAGGAGAATCCCTACCTACCACCTCCCCACAAACTTCCTGGCCATTTGCCGACCTCGGGCCCGCCCGGGATGAAGACCAATAGCAATAGCAACAGCACTTATATACCACTTCATAGTGCTTTACAGCCCTCTCTAAGCGGTTTACAGAGTTCAGCATATTGCCCCCAACAATCTGGGTCCTCATTTTACCGAACTCAGAAGGATGGAAAGCTGAGTCTCCGCCGTCTCTTGTCCTTGGCAGTTTGCCCCGGTTTGCCCCGGGCCAGCTGCCCATCTTGCGAGGATATTTTCTTGTAGCACCATTGCATTCCTCACCATTTGTCGAGGGAAACATTTTGTAAAAGAAAACTTCTCATGAGTTCAAGAAGTTTGATTGAACTCGCGAGAAGTTTTCTTTTACAATGTGCTTCCCTGGACACAACGTCGAGGAACGCGATGGTGCTACAAGTGTCAGGTAGGACATGTGTCTCGCGGCTCAACACATCCCACCTGCCAGAAATGAATCTTTGTGAGACTTGTTGTGCCGCCGCTGCTGCCTCATGGAGCAGGACTCTGCAAGGCTTGTTGTGCCATTGAATGCACTAACAGCAGCACTACCACGAGGTTTGACATACCAGCACAGCCACAAGTGGCAGGACGCCAACTGTGCTGGTATGATAAAGCTTGCAGCAATCCTGCAGTTCACACTTGCAATGGTACAACAAGCCTTGCAGAGTCCTGCTCCATGAGGCGTGGCAGTGGGCTAGCAGCTCGGCCTGTGCAAAGAACAGGGAAGGGAGATGGTGGTGATGGGACATCCAGTCACACACTAGCCGCCTACTACACCCCCAAAATAATAAGCCCCCCTGATGATAAGGCCAAGGCCATATTTTGGGTATTAAAAGAAAATAAGACCCTGTCTTATTTTGGGGGAAACACGGTATATATTCTATTGCAAATCTTCCATAAGTTATTTTCATTGGCATTGCTCATTTTAAAAAAAAATAGCTGTATCATCACCTACATCAAAACAAAATAATTATATCACAGAGGAATTACTATAGGCCAAAACATTAAAGACTCCACAAAAGGCTATTGAAATTCAACAACAAACCACAGGGAGTTTGGTACAAGGGGTAATAAGGTCTCTGTCAGATTCATTGCTTCAAATTTCTACCCTCTGTTCTTTTCTGCCAGAGTATCTGTTCAAATCCCGGTGGCATTCAAGAAACAAATTTGTGCTCACATGGATATTCAAAGAGAAAATAATAGATTTTCTCATTAGGTGCATTCTCAGATATAAACCCTAGATCAATCTTTAGATGAAGTATTGGATAATATGTACTTTGTGATCAGTAGGGTGGAAGGGAAAACGTTTTCACAATAACAGAAGCATGAAGATGTTTCTTGTAATGTTTTTGGTGCATAAAGTATTTACTCTGAAATGTCCTGCAAGTGATGCTTTCCTTGTTCCACATGAGTGGTACCAGCCTGGAGACTTCATCATTGGTGGCATGACATCTCATTTCGCTTATCAGTTTTTTGAAATTAAATTTAGTGAAAATCCTTCTAAGAAACCTTATGACATACCAACGTAAGAATTTTTTCTCCATTTAATCTTACCCAGATTTTCAAAAATCCTTTATATGATTAAAAGATATTTACACATAAATGTAGGGTTTTTAATATCATCTATGTCTTCTCTTTCTTTCGATTGTATCTGGTTATGAAAGAAGAATTATCCTTCTTTACATTATTTTAAAGTCTTTCACATGAAATGTACAAGAGTTTAGATCAAGAAGTCTCTATTTGAAGATTTACTGGGATAAAGATAATTTTAGAAAGAGTTAGCATTATCTCTCCTCACAAAACGTACATACAGTAAAATAAGTGATACCTCCTGAATCTGTTCATAAACCATTTATGACAACGTCATAGAAAATATAGTACTTTGAAAAAAGGGACTACTTGTATTTGTTGTAGTACAGATTTCTTGGAAGTCAGGGCAATGCTACGTAAAATAAATTTGAGCTCTGTAGAAATTACCAATGTAAGAGAATATTTTAGTTCAGGATGGAAATGAGGTTTCCTCTGACAATGATTGTTTTCTTGCAGACATTACATTATTCAAACCAGATAACATCATCAGTGCTAGGTTTTGATGATGTTACCTACTTTGGGTAATGAAATGTCTGCAAGGAAGCTCAGAGAACATCAAAGACCTCTCTGTAGAAATTTTAGAAAGGCTATTTTCTTTCTATTACCATCATAGAAAGAAATGTTTGTCATTTATACAGAAATGATGTCACCTTATGAGAATTGACAATTTACTCTTTCAATTGGGGTATTTAAATTATTTGCAGCTTATTCACCAAATTTCATCAACATGTCCTTGCCTTGGCCTTTGCTGTGAAGGAGATCAATGAGGATCCGCAGATCTTACCTAACGACACTCTTGGGTTCCACATCTATGACAGTTACCTCTATGCAAAGATGACCTATCGCACCACTCTGGACCTGCTTTTCAAATCCCAGGAATTTGTCCCTAACTACAAATGTGATAGCCAGAAGAATCTCAGGGCTATCATTGGGGGACAAGATTTTGAAACATCGTCTCATATTGCTGGAATTACAGGATTCTTCAAAATTCCACAAGTAAGTTGTGAAAGGGCTAAAGAGAAAAAAATCTATATTGTTCTTGATATTCTTATCAATTAATTAAGAAGCAATAAACCTTAGGGTTAGGTTTGTATTAAGATGTTCTGCCTGGCTTAAGGTCCATTAGTTGGCATAATTTTGAAACTACAATGCCGAATACAAGAATTGAGTATCCACAGATACTCCATAGATTTCCACACCCGAGGAAAGAGTTGAGAATAGTATTCTTTATTACTATCAAAAGAATTGATCAATTCTATGTGTTTGAAATAATTCAAAAGAATTCCTTTCCGTATTTCTACATAGAAGAATTTCAGGAACACAATTCCTTTCTTGGATATATTTTGTATGAAAACAAATCAGGATAATTACATTTGATCTTACAACTCAAGATAACATAACTCTACTTTCTTGCAGCTGACATACGGCTCATTACCCCAAGAGGAATTTCAGACCAGTAAGCTCTCTTCACTATATTTCATGGTCCCCAAAGAACACCATCAATACATTGGGATTATCCAACTGCTTCATCATTTCAGGTGGACATGGATTGGGATATTTGCTGTTGATAACAACGATGGAGAAAATTTCTTACAGAAAATGGAGCCCTTACTTTCAGAAAATGGAATTTGCTCAGCATTCATAGAAATGCTTACACAACTAATTCATTTGGAAGACTTCCCAGAAATATATCAACGAATCTCTAGTATTACCATTAATTGGATAAATAGCAGAGCCAATGCATTTCTTGTCTATGGAGAATCATTCACAATTATGTGGCTGAGATTTGTCACATTTATGATAGATCCTAACAGCAAGGAAATTGCATTGTTGAGAAAGGTGTGGATCATGACTGCACAGATTGATTTCATATTATCAGGATTTCAAATCAGTTGGGATCTCCAGATGTTCCATGGGGCTATTTCCTTCACTATTCATGCAAGAGCAGTTGCAGGTTTCAAGGAATTTCTTCAGAACGTGAATCCTCTTTCAGTCTCCAGAGATGGATTTCTGCAGGAAGTTTGGGAACAAGCATTTGATTGTTCATTTCCAAAACCAGAATTACAAGAAATGCAAAGTAGGCAGTGCACTGGGGAGATGAAGCTGGAGGATCTTCCTGGACCTGCCTTTGAAATGGAGATGACTGGCCAAAGCTACAGCATCTACAATGCTGTTTATGCTGTGGCTCATGCTTTGCAAGCTCTACACACACTGCATTTCAACAGAAAAAAAACTATGAGGTGTAAAATTCCTGACCTTTCACATCTCCAGCCTTGGCAGGTATTCCCTTTGTATTGGACACTTCTTTTATTTCAATTAGCAGTTTGAGGAAGAATTATGTTTTGAAGCCATTGTCGAATGTCCTAATATTTTCTGCATGTGGAATCAAGCATGAGAAAACAACCTAGAAATATGGAGGAATTTCCTGATGGTGAGAACAATGAACAATTAATTAGTGGAACATTTTGCCTTCAGAAGTTTTGGATGCTCCAACATTGGAGATTTTTAGGAAGAGAAGGACAGCTACTTATCTGAAATAGCAAAGGGTCTTCTCCTTGAGTAGGGTGTAGGATTAGAAGACCTCCAGCCTCCTCCTGACCCTAACATACTGTTTTGTCTGAAATAGATATAGAAAAAATAGTTTCTGTTGTTATCTGATCATCAAGAAAATACTATATAAATTATGGTTTAGATGTCAGTAGAGGTTATTTAGTAAATCACCATACATTACATAATAAGAGGTAGTTGAAACGATAACTTAGATTACTTTTCATTGCCTCCTCCAAAAACCATCAATTCTCCAATTCTCCATGTTTGCAATAATCTCTATCTTGCATCTCTCTAAGGAGGAATGCTTGGGCCTCAGATTCTAAAATTTGAATAATGGACAATGAGGAAAGATTAGATATGATCAAGGTTGAATTAATTGTTTTTGTAATGAATCTAAATCAGGGGTGTCAAACTCGCGGCCAACGACACGGAGGCCACACTTACCACCGGTTTAGCGAAGGGGGGGAAATTGTGATATGTCACATGACAAAAATATGATGATGTGAATTTGACATCCCTGATCTATATCATAATTTAAGGAAGGAACATAATTCAAGAATCTTTTATTCATTCTGCTTCAGTTCATTCTTACTCTTCCTTATATTAATATCAAACTATATACTATGTATAGTATGGACATGTACATTATCAAGCAATATTGACTGTCAAATTTCTAAGTGTTCATACTTAATAATAAATGTTAAAGGAATAGGAAGAATGAGTGAATGAAACTTGAATATGATTTCCTCTTCTCTATTATATTGCTTTTAATTCCCTCTCTCTTTTATTCCTTTTCAAGTAGCTCCATCCATTTCTTCAAGGCATTTCTTTTAACAATTCAGCCAGGGAAATAGTGTTGCTGAATGAGAAAGGGGAAGCAACAGGTGGACTCGACATGATCAACCTGATCACTTTTCCAAACAGATCCTTTCAGAGAGTTAGAGTTGGAAAGCTGGATCTACAGGCTCCAAACGGAAAAGAATTATTCATTGATAAAGATCTAATTGTCTGGCACCCAACTTTTAACCAGGTATTAAATTAGTGATTCCACCTTAATCCATTATGATCCATGCCGTAATGCATTATGACCCCATATTGAACATAGACTCTTTAGAAATCTAATTTGTTTTTTTTTAAATAAACAATGGCATATTCTTTGAAATGTTTATAGTCAAGCATTCCTCAAATTGACAAATAGGATATTACAATTAAAAAAACATGGTTGCAATATTTGGTGGGCATTTCCATTTGAAATCATAAGAGTGGCTGTGTTTTCATAAGATTCTCACCATGTGCTATGATATATTTATTTATTTATTTATTTATTTATTTATTTATTTCTTGGTTCTTATATGCCGCCCTACTCCCGAGGGACTCAGGGTGGCGTATACTGCCCCTTCCCTTCAAAACAGGAACTTTTTATATCATTGTAAATTCTACATCTTTTTAAGTTATTGATGAAGTTGTTAAATTCAGAATCCATTTTTGAAGTCAATAATCATGTCACTCCATTAAGGAGAAAATTCAGAAACTGTTTTAAATGTCTCCAGTTTCAAAATATTTTATCCTTATCACCAGGTTCTTCCACTTTCTCGATGCAATGACCCTTGTTTCCCTGGATCCTGGAAGAAAGGGATTGAGGGAAATCAGTTCTGCTGCTACGACTGTGTTACATGCCCTGAAGGGAAGATTTCAAATAAAAATGGTAGGTTAGGCATTCTACCAATTTTCATTAGACTTAAGCAAACTTTAATATACAATTTTAGGATGCATAAAATTAATAAAATGAATTTCAATAATTTGGAATGCCTAGATGACAAATTTCTCCACTTTCCTCCCAGATATGGATGACTGTTTTAAATGTCCAGAAGATCATTATCCAAATGAAGGAAAGAAAGGCTGCATCCTGAAACCAGTTGTGTTTCTAACATTGGAAGAAACCTTAGGAATCTGTTTAGCTTCAGCAGCTCTTGTTTTCTTCTCCCTGACATCTTGGGTACTTGGAACTTTTATTAAGCACCGGGAGACCCCCATTGTCAAAGCCAATAACCGGTCCCTCACCTACACCCTCCTTGTGTCTCTTCTGCTCTGTTTTCTCTCTTCTTTGTTCTTCCTCAGCCAACCTGGCAAAGTCACCTGCCTTGCCCGACAATCAATGTTTGGCATCACTTTCTGTGTGGCCATTTCTAGTGTTCTGGCCAAAACCATTACTGTGGTTGTGGCTTTCATGGCCACTAAACCAGGATCTCAGATGAGGAAATGGGTGGGGAAAAGATTGGCTCTTTCTATTGTCCTTTCCTGCTCTCTTGTCCAAGTATGTATTTGTATCATTTGGTTGTCGACATCACCCCCATTCCCTGAGTTCTACATGTACTCAGCACTCCAAGAAATGATTTTACAGTGCAATGAGGGGTCAGCTTTCTTCTTCTACTGTGTCTTGGGCTACATGGGTGTTTTGGCCATTGCCAGCTTTATTGTGGCTTTCCTTGCTCGTAAATTACCTGACAGCTTTAACGAAGCCAAGTTCATCACCTTCAGCATGTTGGCCTTTTGCAGTGTTTGGATCTCCTTCTTTCCAGCCTATCTGAGCACAAAAGGAAAAGCCATGGTAGCTGTGGAGGTCTTTTCTATCTTGTCCTCCAGTGCTGCATTACTGGGATGCATATTCCTGCCAAAGTGCTACATCATTATTTTTAAGCCTGAGCTAAACCACAGAGAGCAACTCATAAAGAGGAATTAGTACCCCAAGTGTATTTGTATACATCCAAATTAGACTGTGTTTTTCTCTGGGTCGTACAATATATGTGGCTATGATGGTATATATATAATTTTGTATTTATTTATTTTTTGTAGTGTATATTGGAGGTGGTGGCCCTTTGAAAGCTGTATGCAATGAAATTTTCTTGTAATGTATGCTGATTAGTGTATATTTAAAGTGACAATAAAGTTATCATAAGTCTAAGTTGCTACATTTCACAATTTTCCAAGATTCTTTCATAAAGCACTACTTAAATATAGTAAAAAGCTAATTACCATTTTATGAATATATATTTAACATGGTATTATAGTATATCACTTTTGGATTTGTTAGACTTCTTCAAAATGAGTTTTAAAGTTTGTGAATGCCATACATTTAACTGCATTTTACAAAATACTTTCATGACGAGTCACATCCATTTCTTCTCTATCCATAAATCTATTTTCATTGCAACCTGTTTTCAGAATTCAATAATATGGAAAAATTTGATGAAATTAAATTAAATGTATTTTTCCTTCTGCTTCATCCTTTATTCAAAGTTGTGCTGACCAAAGGCCATAATAAAGATTGATTTGAATTGGTTTGGAATTAGAAGGCTGTTATTTTTTCATTAAAGCAAAGGTAAAATCCACTACAAATCATAGGAAAAAATGTATACTCCTCACTGATAGAGGGAGGGACAACAAAGATGTATTTTTTTGGTGAAAAATTCTGAGTGATCGTGGAGGGATGCTTATATCACTACAATTGCGAAAGAAGATGCCGATCCAAGTCAAATTCAAAATTACAAGCCAATTTCATTGTTGAACGTCGACTACAAAATTTTTATGACTATCGTCAGAGAAAGAACAAAAAATATTAAATAAAATAATATGGCCAAAATGGCTTCTTACCATCGAGACAAATTAGAAACAACATAAGAATTGTGTTAAATATATTGGAATATTACGAGTTACATCCAGAAAGGCAAGTTGCACTTGTCTTCCTGGAGGTGTAAAAGGCATTCGACAATGTAAATTGGCACTATATGATTGGGCAAATTAAATAAATAAAAATTGGAAATTATTTTGAAAAGATGATAGAAACAATATATACCTCCTAGAAAGCCAAGGTAATTATAATTGGAGATATGACCAAACCATTCCAAATAATGAAAGGAGTCTGGCAGGGATGTGCATTATCAGCTCTACTTTTTATCTTAATTCTAGAAACATTATTAAACAAAATCAGAAACAATTCAAATATTAAGGGAGCTAAAATCAGAAATGAAGAGTACAAACTACAGGCATTTGCCAACAACCGGGTCTTCTTCTTGGAAGACTCACTGGATACAGGGTCAACATTGATTGAAGAAATAGAAGAATACGGGGAATTGGCAGGCCTGAGAATCAATAAACAAAAAACCAAATTATTAAGTAAAAACATGACACCAAATCAAAAGAAAAATTTAGAAGAAAATTTGGGATTACAAAACACACAAAAATTAAATATCTGGGGATATGGAGGAGGAATTCCAGTATCTTAGGGACAGGTACACAGATGGGGGAACATCCAGCATGGTTGCACCACGAGCAGAATGCCCACCAGGTGGTGGAGTAGATCCGTTCTATTGAAGACCCCCTGGAGGCTAGCATGGTTGAAATGACCCTCTGGCAGTATTGCTGACGAGCTAAGGAGCTCTGCTCAACCGCCAAGCAGTCAATTTCAACCAGTCCAGAAGGATTCCCTCTCGCAGGGCCAGATGGTGGATCTGGCCCTGCGAGAGGGAATCCTTCTGGACTGGGATGGTCCAGGGAGGGCCACCGAGAGCTGCTGGAGATCGACGAACCAGGGCTTCCTGGGCCATTAGGGAGCCACCAAGATAACCTCTGCCCCCTCCCAAAAGATTTTCTGCAGCACCCTGCTGATGATGGAAAAGGGAGGGAAGGCATAGTGGAGGAGTCTGGGCCACCTGACCCTCAGGGCATTGACCACCTCCACCCCTGCTGTCCGGTACTGGGAGTAGAACCTGTCCAGCTGGGCATTGCCCAGGGAGTCAAAGAGGTTGACAGCCGGCAGTCCAAAGCGGGAGGTCAGGGCCTGGAACAAGTCCGGGTGCAGCTGACACTCTGCCGGGTCCATAGTAGTCTGGCTGAGCCATTCCGCCCAGGTATTGTCCACTCCGGCAATGTGGTCGGCCATCAGGGACAGCAGGTGACGCTCCACCCAACGACACAGCCTGTTGGCCTCCTCCATCAGCATCCTCGAATGGGTGCCCCCGGCCTGTTGACATGCGCTTTGGCCACCATATTGTCTGTGAGGACGAGTATGTGGTGGCCTGACAGGTGTTGCGCAAAGGCCTTGAGGGCTAGGAAGATGGCCCGGAGCTCGAGCCAGTTGATGGCACATGTGGCCTCCTGCTGGCTCCACATTCCCTGAGCCACCAGACCCTCGGAATAGACCCCCCAACCCATCAGAGTGGCATCCGTTGTTACCAGGTTGCGGTGAGGCTTTTGAAAATGAGAGCCCAGCGATGATGCAGAAGACCTCCACCAGGCAAGGGACCTGCGGACCTTCGGGGTCATCAGGATCTTGGCGGTTGAGTTTCTGCGGTTGGCCTTCTGGAAGGTCAAGAGAAGCCATTGAAGCTCCCTAGAATGTAGGCATGCCCAAGGGGTGATGGAGATAGCGGAAATCATTTTCCCCAACAGAATGGATAGGAGGAAAATGGGCACCCTTGGCATGCCCCGGACATGGGTTGCTATCTCCCGGAGGCTGTCCTGTCGGTCTTGGGACAGGGAAACCCTACATTCTAGGGAATCAATAACTGCTCCCAGATGAAGGATAGAGGTGGAAGGGTCCAGCTGGCTTTTGGCTAGGTTAATTGAGAAGCCACGGTAGGTGAGGGTGGACATTGTAAGATGGAGGTGATCCAGAGCCAATTGACGGGATGGGGCATGACCAAGATGTCGTCTAAATAGCAATGGACCCTGACAGCAAGAGTTCTTAGATGTGCTGCCAATGCCGCCAGGACCTTCATGAAAACACGAGGGGTGGAAGAGAGCCCAAAGGGAAGGGCCCGGTACTGAAAGTGCCTACCTGCATAGCAGAACCGGAGGTACTGCCTATGATCCTGATGGATGGGGATATGCAGGTAGGCTTCAGTAAGGTCAATGGAGGCCATATGATCCCCCTGGAGTATGCACTGCAGGATGGTAGAGAGCGAGTGCATCTTGAATTTCCTGAATTTGAGGTATCAGTTAAGCCGCTTCAAATCCAGGATTGCTCTCCATCCCCCCGAGGTTTTGGGCACAACGAATAGGATAGAATAGTACCCCTGGCCAATTTGATTGTGAGGCACCGGTTGGATGGCCTCAATATCAAGCAGGTCCTGTATGGCCTTGCCCATGAGAGCCCACTTGGAGGGATTCTTCGAGACCGAGCAGGCCAGGAAAAACCTCAGGGGAAGGGAGAGGAATTCCAGGGACAAGCCCTGGGAGATCGTATCGAGAACCCACTGGTCCCCTGTGACCAAATCCCAGTGGGAAGCATCTATATACACCTGGGGGACAGGCGGTCCCCAATGGGGGAATCTGAGGCGGACTCAATGGGGGTGCTGCTGGAAGCGCCCCCCACCCCCTCAAAAGGGCTTTTTGGACTGACAGCCCTTGGGAGCCCTGTCCTGGTACTGCCTTGGATGGCTGGGATACTGACCTGTTCCCCGTGGAGCTGGGGGAGGGGGGTCGGAAAGCCCTGTGGGGAAAGTGGGCCTGTCTGGGGCCGCTCTTGCAGTTAAAGGCAGAGAGGACTTTCTTGTGGTCCTTATTCTTGACCAGAAGAGGGTTGAGCGCTTCCCCGAAGAGGGAGTGGCCCTTGAACACAGAGGATGACAAGCACCACTTGTAACGGGCATCCGCCTGCCACTGATGGAGACACAGCATCCGGCGGGAGGCTACAGAGTTGGCGATGGCTTTAGCAGCGAATTTGGAAGCCTGTAGGGTGGCATCAGCTGTAAACTGCGTGGCCGCGATCAGCTTGGTGATTTCCTGCTGTGCCCGGAGGTCATCGGAGGGCATGTGCTCCTGGACTGCTTGAGCCAATTGAGCAACATCCAGTTGATGAAGCACACCATGGAAGCTGCACGCACTGCCCTGGCAGCTGCCTGGTGTGCCTTCCGGAGAGACTGGTCAGAGCAATGCTCCTCTGGCCAAAGAAGCTCCTCCGTTTCCCCTGGCATGGTATTGGGGGAATAGAGGGCGGCCACAGGAGGGTCCACTGGGGGAACCACTAGGAGCTGCAGGAAGGAGCTGTCCAAATTTAAGAAGCACCGGTCGTTGGTGCTGGTGGAAAGGTTGGTAGCAAGGGACTCCCACTGGTGCCCTCAAAAAGTTGAGGAGCAGGAACAGAGTCCAGCGGTGGATCTTGGTTGGAAAACAGCGGGTCACTCGCAGGGGGCGCTGGGGTCGATGTGGAGGGGAGCCCCGCCGCTATTTTGGCCTTATGGAGAAGGGAGCTGAATAGTGCTGGATCAAAGAGGGATGAGGGGGAAGCCGAAGTCCCAGTTACAAGCCCCTCATCATCCGACATGGCGGTCTTAGGGAGCACACCCTCCTCTTCAGACTCGGAAGATGAGTCCTCCCCTGAGGTGACAGGTGGTTCTTGGGCTGGCAGTGACCGCACTAACCCCTGTCCATGCCCGCCCGATGGAGAGGGAGATGCCTGTTGGGCCTGCGCCTGGGCTGGCGACTGCTGTTGAGGCTGTGAGAGACCTGCAGCCAGTCCCTGCTGAACCGCTGCGGCCAGCATGGCCTGGAGGTCGGCTTGAGAGACCTGCACCATAGGGACGGCTGGAGTCCCTACCACCATGGGGGAGCAGTGAATCTGGGCCTGCGTAGTAGGGGCCACCTGGATGGCTGGGGCAGGTGGGCACTGGTCCTGACTCATTAGCTGGGGTTCTGGTGCTAGGAGCCCCTGGTGGTGGGTTGCAACCTGGGGTGATGGGGTCAGCTGCTGAACTGGTTGCCCCCAGAGATTATCATCCACTAAGCGGATCTGCATGCTGTCCAGGGATAGGATGTCACAGGATCTGGTCTGGACTCCCTCATTGACAGGGCTGGCTACAGAGTGAGACTTGCTGCCCTGGTGCTGTTTATGCCTCCCCCTTTCCTCCCTCTGGGAGACTTCAGAGAGAGCAACATGAGAGTCCCCTGGAGGGTGAGCCCTGGTTTTGGATTTTTTCTTAGCTGGAGCCTCAGCCATGGATTTTGAGGCTGTGTGCAGGCAGGAAGGCAATTGATAGGCACAGGCTCTGGAATAAGGCTAGCAAAGGAGGGAGGAGTTTGAGGCTTGAAGGCTCCAAATGGCTGCCTAAAATGGCAGACAGGCCGACAAAGTTCCAAAATGGCTGCCAGACACGAGGGAAGGCACTGGGAGCCGGGTCATCTTCTTGCTCCTTGCTTTTGGCGATCTGAGCCCAGGGAAAGGTGCAGGACGGTCTGCAGAGGAAGCTGTGCCCTTCAGATCTGAAAACGGAGCTTTCTGAGGCTCCCGGATTGCCGGGAGCCTCAGAAATTGAAAACAGGTGACTGTCGGCAATTGGGCTGTTGGAAAAGCGTGCGTGCGCAGCTGGTCCTCTCCTCACTCTCTCTGTCATCTGCAGGCCAAACAGAGGCCCTCGGAGCTGAAAGTTCGAAACGATTGTCAGAAAATGCTGTTTTAAAGTGAAGGCAATCAGCGTGCAGAGAGGAGGCTTGCTGCAGCGATGGTGGGAGTGATCCTTCACAGCTGGCTGGATCATCGTCCCAGGGCTTCAGGCTCTGAAGAAACGGCTTGGGCAGTCAGGTAGGATTGACAGGCCTAGACTGCTTGCACTGGAGCAGTAAAAGAATTTAAAATGCTCCCACAGTGGCTTGAACTCTCCCCCTCCAAGCCTGGGCAGCTGGCAAAAGCAAAATTTGCAGGGGGCAGGTGGAGCACAGAGTCTCCTGAACGGGCCATTATAATGAGGGGAACATGCAGGGGGATGGGACCCCAAGTTTCTCCCTCAGTCACTTAGGACCGGAGCAGGACCAAGGTCCCTTATTGCTCCTGTTGTAGAGCCAGAGCCAGAAAGGATGGTAACTTCTCTGGATGATAACTCACTGTGTGGATGAAGCGAAGTAGATTTGAAGATTAGGAATATCAGGCCTAGGATGGACGATGACCATGTCTGTCCAGACTGAGGACTGAGTTAGTAACTGGGGCAGAGAGGCAGAAGTGCCCCCAATATTTTGATTAGCAGACTCAGTCCTATCTGATTGGGCGAGATAATTACCCATCCTGGCTGATAGTTCCACCCACTATGGAGAATAAATAATTTCCTCCTGATGGATCTGTTCATATTCAATTTTGTGAAAAAATGGTAGAAAATAAATGTGGTAGCTTAAAAAAAACACTTTCAACAATTTCAACAACTAAGCATATATTTTATTGCAAATCACTCTTACATGACATACCATGTAAAGAAGGTTTTTTTTTCTTTTTACAATCTTAGCCAGTTCCCCCAACATTGCTGATGTGACTAAAAATGTTTTAGCATAAATGTAGGCTTTATATCTAATGTAAGCCACTCTGTCTTTCAAATATTTCTACTTGTGGGAGAAGAAATAATATTCTTTAGATTTTATTAAAGCATTTGCCATAGAATGTAGGAAACATTGGTGCAAGAAATCTTTTGAAGATTTTTGGTGAGTCCAAGGTTAGTTTTTTAAAGTTGTGCATTGTTACTCTCCCCAAAACATACATAAAATAAATAATTTCCTCCCGGTGGATCTGTTCATATTCTATTTTGTGAAAAAAATGGTAGAAAATAAATGAGGTTGCTTCAAAAAAATACTTTCAACAATTTCAACAACTAAGCATATATTTTATTGCAAATCACTCTTACATTACTTTCATTGGCATTTGGTCATTTAAAAAAATAGTTGAACTATTAGCCAATTATTATCTCATCAAAACAAAATAATTATCTCCTACAGGAATCACCATGTTTTCTTAGCTAGGCCAAAACACCAAAGGCTGCACAGAAGAGAATGGTATTCAGAAACAGTCAAGGTATCAGCGTGGATATAAAGGAACACTTGAACCACAGGAATGTTGGCACAAGGATAATAACGGCTCTGTCAGATTCATTGCTTCAGGTTTCTACCCTCTGCTCTTTTCTGCCAGAGTAGCTGTTCAAATCTGGGTGGAATTCAGGATACAAATTTGTGCTCACACGGATCTTCAAATAGAAAATAATAGATTTTCTCATTAGGTGCATTATCAGATCTGAACTTTGGATCAATCTTTAGATGAAGTATTGAATTATGTGTACTTTCTGATCGATAGGATGGAAGGGAAAACATTTTCACAATAACAAAAGCATGAAGATGTTTCTTGTGATGTTTTTGGTGCATAAAGTATTTACTCTGAAATGTCCTGCAAGTGATGCTTTCCTTGTTCCACATGAGTGGTTCCAGCCTGGTGACTTCATCGTTGGTGGCATGACATCTCACATAGGTTACCACTTCTTTGAAATTAAATTTAGTGAAAACCCTTCTATAAAACTTTATGACATACCAGTGTAAGATTTTTTTCTCTATCTAAGGTTACCTACATTTTCAGAAATACTTCATATGACTAAAAAGTTCTTTGTGCATAAATGCAGTGTTTTTAATATAATCTATGCCTTTCTTTCTTTCAATTGTCTCATGTTATGAGAGAAGAAATAACCTTCTTTACATTATTTTAGAGTGTTTCACATGAAATGAACAAAATTTCAGATCAAGAAGTCTCTATTTGAACATCTCCTGAGGTAAAGATAATTTTTAGAAAGATTTGGCATTATCTCTCCTCACAAAACATACATAGAGAGGCACGATTTTTACAGAGGCACGATTGGGAGCATCTTAACAAAGTGCATCACTGTTTGGTTTGGTGGCAGCAGTGCCTCAGATAGAAAGTCCATTCAGAGAGTGGTAAGGACAGCCGAGAAGCTCACTTCCTGTTATTCAGGATACTGCTTATAAGCACTATGTGCTTAGTGCTCAACTGTTTTTCCCACCATGTACATGTATACATCCAAACTAGATTGCATTGTTTCTTTGTGCCATATAATATATGTGGGTATATTATAATATATGCGGGTTTATTATTTATTTATTTTGTCATGTTTATGTAGTGTATATTGGAGGTGGTGACCCTTTGGGAGCTGTATGTAATAAAATTTCATTTTAATGTATTTCAATTAGTGTACCTTCAAAGTGACAAATAAAGTTATTCTAAGTTCTAAAAATAATAATACAGGAAATAAGTGATTCCCGCAGAATCTGTTCATATACGATTTTCTGAAAACATCATAGAAAATAAATACAGTACTTTGAAAACAGTCTCTACTTGTAATTGTTGCAGTACATATTTGTTGGAGGTCATGGAGAGGCTGTGTAAAATTAAATTTGAATTCTGTAAAAATTATCAATAAAGGAGAATATTTTAGTTCAGGATGGAAATAAGGGGTCTTTGGTGTTCTCTGAGATGTGTTGTTTTCTTGCAGACATTTCATTTTCCAAACTAGATACCATCCTCAGTGCCAGGCAGTGTTGATGTCACCTACTTTGGGTAATGAAATGTCTGCAAGAAAGCCACAAAACTCAGAGAGCACCATGGATCCTCTGTAGAAATTATTAAGAACGTTAGAAAAAGTGATTTTCTTTTTACTACTGTCAGAAATCTTTGTTATTCATACAGAAATGATGTCACCTTATGAGAATTGTCAATTTTCTCTTTCAACTGGGTAATTTAAATTATTTACAGTGTAGTAACGAAATTCTACCAGCATGTCCTTTCCTTGGCCTTTGCTGTGAAGGAGATCAATGAGGATTCCCAGATCTTCCCTAATATCACTCTTGGGTTCCACATCTATGACAGTTACTCCAATTCAAGGATGACATATCGCACCACTCTGGACCTACTTTTCAAATCCCAGGAATTTGTCCCTAACTACAAGTGTGATAGCGAAAAGAATCTCATGGCTATCGTTGGGGGACTGGATTTTGTCACATCATCTCATATTGCTGAAATTACAGGATTCTTCAAAATTCCACAAGTAAGTTGTGAAATGGCTAAAGGGAAAATATATATTTTTGGATATATTTTATATAAAAACTAGAAAGGACAATCAGATTTTATCGAACAACTCAAGAGAATACTATTCCACTATCTTTTAGCTGACATACGGCTCATTACCCCAAGAGGAATTTGAGACCAGTAAACTCTCTTCACTTTATTTCATGGTCCCCAAAGAAGACCATCAGTACACTGGGATTATCCAACTGCTTCACCATTTCAGGTGGACATGGATTGGGATATTTGCTGTTGATAACAACAATGGAGAAAATTTCTTACAGAAAATGCAGCCCTTACTTTCAGAGCATGGAATCTGCTCAGCGTTTATAGAAAGGCTTGCTCAACATCTCGACTTGAAAAACTTGCCAGAAATACTTCAAAGAATCTCAGTTATTTCCATGAATTGGATAAATAGCAAAGCCAATGCATTTCTTGTCTATGGAGAATCAGTGACAATTATGTGGCTGAGAGCTGTCACATTTATGACAGATCCTGACAGCAAGGAAATTGCATTGTTGAGAAAGGTGTGGATCATGACTGCACAGATTGATTTCATATTATCAGGATTTCAAATCAGTTGGGATCTCCAGATGTTCCATGGGGCTATTTCCTTCACTATTCATTCAAGAGCAGTTGCAGGTTTCAAGGAATTTCTTCAGAACGTAAATCCTCTTTCAGTCTCCAAATATGGATTTCTGCAGGAAGTTTGGGAACAAGCATTTGATTGTTCATTTCCAAAACCAGAATTACAAGAAATGCATAGTAGGCAGTGCAGTGGCGAGATGAAGCTGGAGGATCTTCCTGGACCTGCCTTTGAAATGGAGATGACTGGCCAAAGCTACAGCATCTACAATGCTGTTTATGCTGTGGCTCATGCTATGCAAGCTCTATACACATTACATTATTTCAATAGAAAAAAAACTATGATATGTAAAATTCCTGACCTTTCACATCTCCAGCCTTGGCAGGTATTCCCTTTGTATTGGACATTGCTTTTATTTCAATAAGCAGTTAGAGGTAGAATTATGTTTTGATCCCATTGTGGAAAGTGTTAATATTTTCTGCATGTGTAATCAAGCATGAGAAAACAACCTAGAAATAAGGAGGAATTTCCTGATGGTGAGAACAATTAATTAGTGGAACAGCTTGCCTTCAGAAGTTTTGGATGCTCCAACATTGGAGATTTTTAGGAAGAGAAGGACAGCCACTTATCTGAAATAGCATAGGGTCTTCTCCTTGAGTAGGGTGTTGGATTAGAAGACCTCCAGCCTCCTCTTAACCCTAACATACTGTTTTGTCTGAAATAGATATAGAAAAAATAGTTTCTGTTGTTATTCTGATCATCGAGAAAATACTATATAAATTATGGTTTAGATGTCAGTAGAGGTTATTTAGTAAATCACCATACATTGCATAATAAGAGGTAGTTGAAACGATAACTTAGATTACTTTTCATTGCCTCCTCCAAAAACCATCAATTCTCCAATTCTCCATGTTTGCAATAATCTCTATCTTGCATCTCTCTAAGGAGGAATGCTTGGGCCTCAGATTCTAAAATTTGAATAATGGACAACGAGGAAAGATTAGATATGATCTAGGTTGAATTAATTGTTTATGTAATGAATCTAAATCAGGGGTGTCAAACTCACGGCCAACAACACGGAGGCCATGCTTACCCCCGGTTTAGCAAAGGGGGGGAAATCGTGATATGTCACATGACGAAAATATGACGGTGTGAATTTGACATACTTGATCTAAATCATAATTTATGGAAGGAACTTAATTCCAGAATCTTTTATTCATTCTGCTTCAGTTCATTCTTACTCTTCCTTATATTAATTTCAAACTATATACTCTGTATAGTGTGGACATGTACATTATCAAGCAATATTGACAGTCAAATTTCTAAGTGTTCATACTTAATAATAAATGTTAAAGGAATTGGAAGAATGAGTTTATGAAACTTGAATATGATTTCCTCTTCTCTATTATATTGCTTTTAATTCCCTCTCTCTTTCATTCCTTTTCAAGTAGCTCCATTCATGTCTTCAAGGCATTTCTTTTAACAATTCAGCCAGGGAAAGAGTGTTCCTGAATGAGAAAGGGGAAGCAACAGGTGGACTCGACATGATCAACCTGATCACTTTTCCAAACAGATCCTTTCAGAGAGTTAGAGTTGGAAAGCTGGATCTACAGGCTCCAAATGGAAAAGAATTATTCATTGATAAAGATCTAATTGTCTGGCACCCAACTTTTAACCAGGTATTAAATTAGTGATTCCACCTTAATCCATTATGATCCATGCCGTAATGCATTATGACCCCATATTGAACATACACTCTTTAGAAATCTAATTTGTTTTTTTAAATAAACAATGGCATATTCTTTTAAATGTTTATAGTCAAGCATTCCTCAAATTGACAAATAGGATATTACAATTAAAAAAACATGGTTGCAATATTTGGTGGGCATTTCCATTTGAAATCATAAGAGTGGCTGTGTTTTCATAAGATTCTCACCATGTGCTATGATATATTTATTTATTTATTTATTTATTTATTTATTTATTTCTTGGTTCTTATATGCCGCCCTACTCCCGAGGGACTCAGGGTGGCGTATACTGCCCCTTCCCTTCAAAACAGGAACTTTTTATATCATTGTAAATTCTACATCTTTTTAAGTTATTGATGAAGTTGTTAAATTCAGAATCCATTTTTGAAGTCAATGATCATGTCACTCCATTAAGGAGAAAATTCAGAAACTGTTTTAAATGTCTCCAGTTTCAAAATATTTTATCCTTATCACCAGGTTCTTCCACTTTCTCGATGCAACGACCCTTGTTTCCCTGGATCCTGGAAGAAAGGGATTGAGGGAAATCAGTTCTGCTGCTACGACTGTGTTACATGCCCTGAAGGGAAGATTTCAAATAAAAATGGTAGGTTAGGCATTCTACAAATTTCATTAGACTTAAGCAAACTTTAATATACAACTTTAGGATGCATAAAATTAATAAAATGAATTTCAATAATTTGGAATGCCTAGATGACAAATTTCTTCACTTTCCTCCCAGATATGGATGACTGTTTTAAATGTCCAGAAGATCATTATCCAAATGAAGGAAAGAAAGGCTGCATCCTGAAACCAGTTGTGTTTCTAACATTGGAAGAAACCTTAGGAATCGGTTTAGCTTCAGCAGCTCTTGTTTTCTTCTGCCTGACATCTTGGGTACTTGGAACTTTTATTAAGCACCGGGAGACCCCCATTGTCAAAGCCAATAACCGGTCCCTCACCTACACCCTCCTTGTGTCTCTTCAGCTCTGTTTTCTCTCTTCTTTGTTCTTCCTCAGCCAACCTGGCAAAGTGACCTGCCTTGCCCGACAATCAATGTTTGGCATCACTTTCTGTGTGGCCATTTCTAGTGTTCTGGCCAAAACCATTACTGTGGTTGTGGCTTTCATGGCCACTAAACCAGGATCTCAGATGAGGAAATGGGTGGGGAAAAGATTGGCTCTTTCTATTGTCCTTTCCTGCTCTCTTGTCCAAGTATGTATTTGTATCATTTGGTTGTCGACATCACCCCCATTCCCTGAGTTCGACATGTACTCAGCACTCCAAGAAATGATTTTACAGTGCAATGAGGGGTCAGCTTTCTTCTTCTACTGTGTCTTGGGCTACATGGGTGTTTTGGCCATTGCCAGCTTTATTGTGGCTTTCCTTGCCCGTAAATTACCTGACAGCTTTAACGAAGCCAAGTTCATCACCTTCAGCATGTTGGCCTTTTGCAGTGTTTGGATCTCCTTCTTTCCAGCCTATCTGAGCACAAAAGGCAAAGCCATGGTAGCTGTGGAGGTCTTTTCTATCTTGTCCTCCAGTGCTGCATTACTGGGATGCATATTCCTGCCAAAGTGCTACATCATTATTTTTAAGCCTGAGCTAAACCACAGAGAGCAACTCATAAAGAGGAATTAGTACCCCAAGTGTATTTGTATACATCCAAATTAGACTGTGTTTTTCTCTGGGTCGTACAATATATGTGGCTATGATGGTATATATATAATTTTGTATTTATTTATTTTTTGTAGTGTATATTGGAGGTGGTGGCCCTTTGAAAGCTGTATGCAATGAAATTTTCTTGTAATGTATGCTGATTAGTGTATATTTAAAGTGACAATAAAGTTATCATAAGTCTAAGTTGCTACATTTCACAATTTTCCAAGATTCTTTCATAAAGCACTACTTAAATATAGTAAAAAGCTAATTACCATTTTATGAATATATATTTAACATGGTATTATAGTATATCACTTTTGGATTTGTTAGACTTCTTCAAAATGAGTTTTAAAGTTTGTGAATGCCATACATTTAACTGCATTTTACAAAATACTTTCATGACTAGTCACATCCATTTCCTCTCTAACCATAAAACTATTTTCATTGCAACCTTGTTTTCAGAATTCAATAATATGGAAAAATTTGATGAAATTAAATTAAATGTATTTTTCCTTCTGCTTCATCCTTTGTTCAAAGTTGTGCTGACCAAAGACCATAATAAAGATTGATTTGAATTGGTTTGGAATTAGAAGGCTGTTATTTTTTCATTAAAGCAAAGGTAAAATCCACTACAAATCATAGGAAAAAATGTATACTCCTCACTGATAGAGGGAGGGACAACAAAGATGTATTTTTTTGGTGAAAAATTCTGAGTGATCATGGAGGGATGCTTTTATCACCACAATTGCGAAAGAAGATGCCGATCCAAGTCAAATTCAAAATTACAGGCCAATTTCATTGTTAAACGTCGACTACAAAATTTTTATGACTATCGTCAGAGAAAGAACAAAAAATATTAAATAAAATAATATGGCCAAAATGGCTTCTTACCATCGAGACAAATTAGAAACAACATAAGAATTGTGTTAAATATATTGGAATATTACGAGTTACATCCAGAAAGGCAAGTTGCACTTGTCTTCCTGGATGCGTAAAAGGCATTCGACAATGTAAATTGGCACTATATGATTGGGCAAATTAAATAAATAAAAATTGGAAATTATTTTGAAAAGATGATAGAAACAATATATACCTCCTAGAAAGCCAAGGTAATTATAATTGGAGATATGACCAAACCATTCCAAATAATGAAAGGAGTCTGGCAGGGATGTGCATTATCAGCTCTACTTTTTATCTTAATTCTAGAAACATTATTAAACAAAATCAGAAACAATTCAAATATTAAGGGAGCTAAAATCAGAAATGAAAAGTACAAACTACAGGCATTTGCCAACAACCGGGTCTTTTTCTTGGAAGACTCACTGGAGACAGGGTCAACATTGATTAAAGAAATAGAAGAATACGGGGAATTGGCAGGCCTGAGAATCAATAAACAAAAAACCAAATTATTAAGTAAAAACATGACACCAAATCAAAAGAAAAATTTAGAAGAAAATTTGGGATTACAAAACACACAAAAATTAAATATCTGGGGATATGGAGGAGGAATTCCAGTATCTTAGGGACAGGTACACAGATGGGGGAACACCCAGCATGGTTGCACCATGAGCAGAATACCTGCCAGGTGGTGGAGTAGATCCGTTCTGTCGAAGACCTCCTGGAGGCTAGCATGGTTGAAATGACCCTCTGGCAGTATTGCTGATGAGCTAAAGAGCTCTGCTCAACCACCAAGCAGTAAATTTCAACCAGACCGGGTCCAGATGGTGGATCTGGCCCTGCAAGAGGGAATCCTTCTGGACTGGGATGGTCCAGGGAGGGCCACCGAGAGCTGCTGGAGATCGACGAACCAGGGCTGTCTGGGCCATTAGGGAGCCACCAAGATAACCTCTGCCCCCTCCCAAAAGATTTTCTGCAGCACCCTGCTGATGATGGAAAAGGGAGGGAAGGCATAGTGGTGGAGTCTGGGCCACCTGACCCTCAGGGCATTGACCACCTCCACCCCTGCTGTCCGGTACTGGGAGTAGAACCTGTCCAGCTGGGCATTGCCCGGGGAGTCAAAGAGGTTGACAGCCGGCAGTCCAAAGCGGGAGGTCAGGGCCTGGAACAAGTCCGGGTGCAGCTGCCACTCTGCCGGGTCGATAGTAGTCTGGCTGAGCCATTCCACCCAGGAATTGTCCACTCCGGCAATGTGGTCGGCCATCAGGGAGAGCAGGTGACGCTCCACCCAATGACACAGCCTGTTGGCCTCCTCCATCAGCATCCTCGAATGGGTGCCCCCGGGCTGTTGATATGCGCTTTGGCCACCATATTGTCTGTGAGGACGAGTATGTGGTGGCCTGACAGGTGTTGCGCAAAGGCCTTGAGGGCTAGGAAGATGGCCCGGAGCTCGAGCCAGTTGATGGCACATGTGGCCTCCTGCTGGCTCCACGTTCCCTGAGCCACCAGACCCTCGGAATAGACCCCCCAACCCGTCAGAGTGGCATCCGTTGTTACCAAGTTGCGGTGAGGCTTTTGAAAATGAGAGCCCAGCGATGATGCAGAAGACCTCCACCAGGCAAGGGACCTGCGGACCTTCGGGGTCATCAGGATCTTGGCGGTTGAGTTTCTGCGGTTGGCCTTCTGGAAGGTCAAGAGAAGGCATTGAAGCTCCCAAGAATGTAGGCATGCCCAAGGGGTGATGGAGATAGCGGAAATCATTTTCCCCAACAGAATGGATAGGAGGAAAATGGGCACCCTTGGCATGCCCCGGACATGGGTTGCTATCTCCCGGAGGCTGTCCTGTCGGTCTTGGGACAGGGAAACCCTACATTCTAGGGAATCAATAACTGCTCCCAGATGAAGGATAGAGGTGGAAGGGTCCAGATGGCTTTTGGCTAGGTTAATTGAGAAGACATGGTAGGTGAGGGTGGACATTGTAAGATGGAGGTGATCCAGAGCCAATTGACGGGATGGGGCATGACCAAGATGTCGTCTAAATAGCAATGGACCCTGACAGCAAGAGTTCTTAGATGTGCTGCCAATGCCGCCAGGACCTTCGTGAAAACACGAGGGGTGGAAGAGAGCCCAAAGGGAAGGGCCCGGTACTGAAAGTGCCTACCTGCATAGCAGAACCAGAGGTACTGCCTATGATCCTGATGGATGGGGATATGCAGGTAGGCTTCAGTAAGGTCAATGGAGGCCATATGATCCCCCTGGCGTATGCACTGCAGGATGGTAGAGAGCGAGTGCATCTTGAATTTCCTGAATTTGAGGTATCAGTTAAGCCGCTTCAAATCCAGGATTGCTCTCCACCCCCCCGAGGCTTTGGGCACAACAAATAGGATAGAATAGTACCCCTGGCCAATTTGATCGTTAGGCACCGGTTGGATGGCCTTGATATCAAGCAGGTGCTGTATGGCCTTGCCCATGAGAGCCCGCTTGGAGGGATTCTTCGAGACCGAGCAGGCCAGAAAAACCTCAGGGGAAGGGAGAGGAATTCCAGGGACAAGCCCTGGGAGACCGTATCGAGAACCCACTGGTCCCCTGTGACCAAAACCCAGTGGGAAGCATCTATATCACCTGGGGGACAAACGGCCCCCAATGGGGGAATCTGAGGAGGACTCAATGGGGGTGCCGCTGGAAGCGACCCCCACCCCTTCGAAAGGGCTTTTTGGACTGACAGCCCTTGGGAGCCCTGTCCTGGTACTGCCTTGGATGGCTGGGATACTGACCTGTTCCCCGTGGAGCTGGGGGAGGGGGGTCAGATGCCTGGAAAGCCCTGCGGGGAAAGTGGGCCTGTCTTGGGCCGCTCTTGCGGTTAAAGGCAGGGAGGACTTTCTTGTGGTCCTTATTTTTGACCAGAAGAGGGTTGAGCGCTTCCCCGAAGAAGGAGTGGCCCTTGAACACAGAGGATGACAAGCATCCGCCTGCCACTGACGGAGCCACAGCATCCGTCGGGAGGCTACAGAGTTGGCGATGGCTTTAGCAGCGAATTTGGAAGCCTGCAGGGTGGCATCGACTGTAAACTGCGTGGCCGCGATCAGCTTGGTGATGTCCTGCTGTGCTTGGAGGTCATTGGAGGTCGTGTGCTCCTGGAGCTGCTTGAGCCACTTGAGTGACATCCAGTTGATGAAGCACGCCGTAGAAGCTGCACGCACTGCCCACGCAGCCGCCTGGTGTGCCTTCCGGAGAGACTGGTCAGAGCAACACTCCTCCGGCCAAAGAAGCTCCTCCATTTCCCCTGGCATGGTATTGGGGGAATAGAGGGTGGCCACAGGAGGGTCCACTGGAGCAGGAAGGAGCTGTCCAAATTAAAGAAGCACCGGTCGTTGGTGCTGGTGGAAAGGTTGGTAGCAGGGGACTCCCACTGGTGCCCTCAAAAAGTTGAGGAGCAGGAACAGAGTCCAGCGGTGGAGCTTGGTTGGAAAACAGCGGGTCACTCGCAGGGGGCGCTGGGGTCGATGTGGAGGGAAGCCCGCTGCTATTTTGGCCTTATGGAGAAGGGAGCTGAATAGTGCTGGATCAAAGAGGGATGAGGGGGAAGCCAAAGTCCCAGTTACAAGCCCCTCATCATCCAACATGGCAGTCTTAGGAAGCTCACCCTCCTCTTCAGACTCGGAAGATAAGTCCTCCCCTGAGGTGACAGGTGGTTCTTGGGCTTAGTGACCACACTAACCCCTGTCCATGCCCGCCCAATGGAGAGGGAGGGGCCTGTTGGGCCTGCGCCCAGGCTGGCAACTGCTGATGAGGCTGTGAGACACCTGCAGCCAGTCACTGCTGAACTGCTGCGGCCAGCATGGCCTGGAGGTCAGCTTGAGAGACCTGCACCATAGGGACGGCTGGGGTCCCTACCACCATGGGGGAGCAGTGAATCTGGGCCTGCATAGTAGGGGCCACCTGGATGGCTGGGGCAGGTGGGCACTGGTCCTGACTCATTGGCTGGGGTTCTGGTGCTAGGAGCCTCTGGTGGTGGGTTGCAACCTGTGGTGCTGGGGTCAGCTGCTGAACTGGTTGCCCCCAGAGATTATCATCCACTAAGCGGATCTGCATGCTGTCCAGGGATAGGATGTCACAGGATCTGGTCTGGACTCCCTCATTGACAGGGCTGGCTACAGAGTGAGACTTGCTGCCCTGGTGCTGTTTATGCCTCCCCCTTTCCTCCCTCTGGGAGACTTCAGAGAGAGCAACATGAGAGTCCCCTGGAGGGTGAGCCCTGGTTTTGGATTTTTTCTTAGCTGGAGCCTCAGCCATGGATTTTGAGGCTGTGTGCAGGCAGGAAGGCAATTGATAGGCACAGGCTCTGGAATAAGGCTAGCAAAGGAGGGAGGAGTTTGAGGCTTGAAGGCTCCAAATGGCTGCCTAAAATGGCAGATGGGCCGACAAAGTTCCAAAATGGCTGCCGGACATGAGGGAAGGAACTGGGAGCCTGGTCGTTTTCTTGTTCCTTGCTTGATCCGAGCCCAAGGAAAGGTGCAGGATGGTCTGCAGAGGAAGCTGAGCCCTTCAGATCTGAAAACGGAGCTTTCTGAGGCTCCCGGATTGCCGGGAGCCTCAGAAATTGAAAACAGGTGACTGTTGGCAATCGGGCTGTTGGAAAAGCGTGCGTGCGCAGCTGGTCCTCTCCTCACTCTCTCTGTCATCTGCAGGCCAAACAGAGGCCCTCGGAGCTGAAAGTTCGAAACGATTGTCAGAAAATGCTAGACTGCTTGCACTGGAGCAGTAAAAGAATTTAAAATGCTCCCACAGTGGCTTGAACTCTCCCCCTCCAAGCCTGGGCAGCTGGCAAAAGCAAAATTTGCAGGGGGCAGGTGGAGCACAGAGTCTCCTAAACGGGCCATTATAATGAGGGGAACATGCAGGGGGACAGGACCCCAAGTTTCTCCCTCAGTCACTCAGGACCGGAGCAGGACCAAGGTCCCTTATTGCTCCTGTTGTAGAGCCAGAGCCAGAAAGGATGGTAACTTCTCTGGATGATAACTCACTGTGTGGATGAAGCGAAGTAGATTTGAAGATTAGGAATATCAGGCCTAGGATGGACGATGACCACGTCTGTCCAGACTGAGGACTGAGTTAGTAACTGGGGCAGAGAGGCAGAAGTGCCCCCAATATTTTGATTAGCAGACTCAGTCCATCTGATTGGGCGAGGTCATTACCCATCCTGGCTGATAGTTCCACCAACTATGGAGAATAAATAATTTCCTCCTGCTAGATCTGTTCATATTCTATTTTGTGAAAAAATGGTAGAAAATAAATGTGGTAGCTTCAAAAAAACACTTTCAACAATTTCAACAACTAAGCATATATTTTATTGCAAATCACTCTTATATTACTTTCATTGGCATTTGGTCATTTAAAAAAAATAGTTGAACCATTAGCCAATTATTATCACATCAAAACAAAATAATTATCTCCTACAGGAATCACCATGTTTTCTTAGCTAGGCCAAAACACCAAAGGCTGCACAGAAGAGAATGATATTCAAAAACAGTCAAAGTATCAGCTTGGATATAAAGAAACACTTGAACCACAGGAATTTTGGCACAAGGATAATAATGGCTCTGTCAGATTCATTGCTTCAGGTTTCTACCCTCTGCTCTTTTCTGCCAGAGTAGCTGTTGAAATCTGGGTGGAATTCAGGATACAAATTTGTGCTCACACGGATCTTCAAATAGAATATAATAGATTTTCTCATTAGGTGCATTATCAGATCTGAACTTTGGATCAATCTTTAGATGAAGTATTGAATTATGTGTACTTTCTGATCGATAGGATGGAAGGGAAAACATTTTCACAATAACAAAAGCATGAAGATGTTTCTTGTGATGTTTTTGGTGCATAAAGTATTTACTCTGAAATGTCCTGCAAGTGATGCTTTCCTTGTTCCACATGAGTGGTTCCAGCCTGGTGACTTCATCGTTGGTGGCATGACATCTCACATGGCTTACCACTTTTTTGAAATTAAATTTAGTGAAAACCCTTCTATAAAACTTTATGACATACCAGTGTAAGATTTTTTTTTCTCTATCTAAGATTACCTAGATTTTCAGAAATACTTCATATGACTAAAAAGTTCTTTGTGCATAAATGCAGGATTTTTAATATAATCTATGCCTTTCTTTCTTTCAATTGTCTCATGTTATGAGAGAAGAAATAACCTTCTTTACATTATTTTAGAGTGTTTCACATGAAATGAACAAAATTTCAGATCAAGAAGTCTCTATTTGAACATCTCCTGAGGTAAAGATAATTTTTAGAAAGATTTGGCATTATCTCTCCTCACAAAACATAAATAGAGAAGCATGACTTTTACGGAGGCACAGTTGGGAGCGTCTTAACAAAGTACATCACTGTTTGGTTTGGTGGCAGCAGTGCCTCAGATAGAAAGTCCATTCAGAGAGTAGTAAGGACAGCCGAGAAGCTCACTTCCTGTTATTCAGGATACTGTTTATAAGCACTATGTGCTTAGTACTCAGCTGTTTTTCCCACCATGTACATGTACCCTTTGGGAGCTGTATGTAACAAAATTTCATTTTAATGTATGCCAATTACTGTACCTTCAAAGTGACAATAAAGTTATTCTAAGTTCTAAAAAAAATAATACTTGAAATAAGTGATTTCAACAGAATCTGTTCATATACCATTTTCTGAAAACATCATAGAAAATAAATACAGTACTTTGAAAACAGTCTCTACTTGTAATTGTTGCAGTATATATTTGTTGGAGGTCATGGAGAGGCTGTGTAAAATTAAATTTGAATTCTGTAAAAATTATCAATAAAGGAGAATATTTTAGTTCAGGATGGAAATAAGGGGTCTTTGGTGGTCAAAGAGAAGTGTTGTTTCTTGCAGACATTTCATTATCCAACCTAGATAACATCCTCAGTGCCAGGCAGTGATGATTTCACACACACACACACACACACACACACACACACACACACACACACACACACACACACACACACACACACATATATGCCAAATAAATAAATAAATAAATAAATAAATAAATAAATAAATAAATAAATAAATAAATAAATAAATAAATAAATAAATAAATAAATAAATAAATAAATAAATAAATAAATAAATAAATAAATAAATAAATAAATAAATAAATATTTTGGGTAATGAAATGTCTGCAAGAAAGCCACCAAGCTCAGAGAGCACCATGGATCCTCTGTAGAAATTATTAGGAACGTTAGAAAAAGTGATTTTCTTTTTACTACTGTCAGAAATCTTTGTTATTCATACAGAAATGATGTCACCTTATGAGAATTGTCAATTTTCTCTTTCAAATGGGTAATTTAAATTATTTACAGTGTAGTAACGAAATTCTACCAGCATGTCCTTTCCTTGGCCTTTGCTGTGAAGGAGATCAATGAGGATTCCCAGATCTTCCCTAACATCACTCTTGGGTTCCACATCTATGACAGTTACTACAATTCAAGGATGACATATCGCACCACTCTGGACCTACTTTCCAAATCCCAGGAATTTGTCCCTAACTACAAGTGTGATAGCGAAAAGAATCTCATGGCTATCGTTGGGGGACTGGATTTTGTCACATCATCTCATATTGCTGAAATTACAGGATTCTTCAAAATTCCACAAGTAAGTAATGAAATGGTTAAAGGGAAAATATATATTTTGGATATATGTTATATAAAAACTAGAAAGGACAATCAGATTTTATCGAACAACTCAAGAGAATACTATTCCACTTTCTTTTAGCTGACATACGGCTCATTACCCCAAGAGGAATTTGAGACCAGTAAGTTCTCTTCACTTTATTTCATGGTCCCCAAAGAGGACCATCAGTACATTGGGATTATCCAACTGCTTCATCATTTCAGGTGGACATGGATTGGATTATTTGCTGTTGATAACAACGATGGAGAAAATTTCGTACAGAAAATGCAGCCCTTACTTTCACAGAACGGAATCTGCTCAGCGTTTATAGAAAGGCTTGCTCAACATCTCGACTTGAAAAACTTGCCAGAAATACTTCAAAGAATCTCAGTGATTTCCATGAATTGGATAAATAGCAGAGCCAATGCATTTCTTGTCTATGGAGAATCAGTGACAATTATGTGGCTGAGAGTTGTCACATTTATGACAGATCCTGACAGCAAGGAAATTGCATTGTTGAGAAAGGTGTGGATCATGACTGCACAGATTGATTTCATATTATCAGGATTTCAAATCAGTTGGGATCTCCAGATGTTCCATGGGGCTATTTCCTTCACTGTTCATTCAAGAGCAGTTGCAGGTTTCAAGGAATTTCTTCAGACTGTAAATCCACTTTCAGTCTCCAGAGATGGATTTCTGCAGGAAGTTTGGGAACAAGCATTTGATTGTTCATTTCCAAAACCAGAATTACAAGAAATGCAGAGTAGAAAATGCACTGGGCAGATGAAGCTGGAGGATCTTCCTGGACCTGCCTTTGAAATGGAGATGAGTGGCCAAAGCTACAGCATCTACAATGCTGTTTATGCTGTGGCTCATGCTTTGCAGGCTCTATACACACTGCATTTCAATAGAAAAAAAACTATGATGTGTAAAAATCCTGACCTTCCACATCTCCAGCCTTGGCAGGTATTCCCTTTGTATTGGACACTGCTTTTATTTCAATAAGCAGTTTGTTGTAGATTTATGTTTTGATCCCATTGTGGAAAGTCTTAATATTTTCTGCATGTGGAATCAAGCATGAGAAAACAAACTAGAAAGAAGGAAGAATTTCCTGATGGTGAGAACAATTAACAATTAATTAGTGGAACAGCTTGCCTTCAAAAGGTTTGGATGCTCCAACATTGGAGATTTTTAGGAAGAGAAGGAAAGCCATTTATCTGAAATGGCATAGAATCTCCTCCTTGAGCATTGTGTTGGATTAGAAGACCTACAGGTTTTCTGACTCTCATGTACTGTTCTGTCTTAATTAGATACAGAAAAAAATGGTTTCTGTTGTTATTCTAATCATTGAGAAGCTACTGTATGAATTATGGTTTATATGTCACTAGAGGTTATTTAGTAAATCACCAGACATTGTACAAAAAGAGATAATTGAAATGGTAATTTGGATTACTCTTCATTGTCTCCTCCAAAAATAATCAGTTCTCCAAGAACTTTGTATGTGGCTTATGAACCTTTTATGTCTCTTTGAAAGTGGTCCTTCTTAGATGTGGCATCCATAACATGAACTATGAAACATGTTTGCAATAATCACTGTCTTGCATCTCTCTATGGAGGAATGCTTGACTCACAAATTCTAAAATTTGGCCAAAGGACATTAGTCAGATCACAAGCTGTCAAAGACCTTTCTATCAATGAGGAAAGATTAGATATGATCTAGGTGGAAGTAGTTGTTTAAGTAGTGAACCTAAATCATAATTTAAAGAATTACAAAATTCCAAAGTCCTTTGTTCATTCTCTTTCAGTTAATTCCTACTTTTCCTTATATTGATATCAAATTAAATATATAGTGTAGACATGTACATTATCATGCAATATTGATTATTAAATTTCTAAGTTCAATAATATTCTAGGAATGGGAAGAATGAGTGAATGAAACTTGGATATGATTTTTTCTTCTCTATTATATTGCTTTTAATTCCCTCTCTCTTTCATTCCTTTTCAAGTAGCTCCATTCAAGTCTTCAAGGCATTTCTTTTAACAATTCAGCCGGGGAGAGAGTGTTCCTCAATGAGAAAGGGAAAGCAACCGGAGGATTCGACATGACGAACTTGATCACTTTTCCAAACAGATCCTTTCAGAGAGTTAGAGTTGGAGAAATGGATCTACAGGCTCCAAAAGGAAAGGAATTATTCCTTGATGAAGATCTAATTGTCTGGCACCCAGCTTTCAACCAGGTATCGAATTAGTGATTTTACCTTAATCCCTTATGATCCATGCCGTAATACATTATGATCCCATATTAAACATAGTCTCTTTAGAAATGTAATTTCTATTTTTTTTAAATAAACAAAGTCATATTCTTTCAAATGTTCTGGATGGTCAAGGATTCCTCAAATTGACAAATATGATATTACAATGTAAAAGCCAGGATTGCGTATTTGGTGGGCATTTCCATTTGAAATCAGAAGAATGGCCACGTTTCCATGAGATTGTCACCATGTGTAATTATTTATTCACCCTGCTCCTCAGACAGGAGCTTTTCTAATGATTATAATTCAGCAATGGTCAACCTTTTTCTGGTTGCGTGCCAAAATTGTGTGTGTGTGTGAGCCCGCGATAGTGCGTTTTCCCACATATGTACCACCCGCACATGCCCCCGCCGGCCCGTTTTGGGGCTGGAAAGACTCCTGCACCAAACTTTGCCAGTGCGAATGGTCTGCTGCCGCTGCTCCTCCTCCTCCTGCCAGCCTCGCACTCCGGGAAGCATCCAGGCTGTTCACGCCGGCAAATGTTGGTGCCTTAGACTTCTTCTAAGGGCACGTCTCTTACCACTTACCACAGCTGCCCGGAAAGTGGCTGTGAGGGAACTGCTGCTGCCAGGCACGAAGGGGTGGGGGTGGCAGGAACAGAATGCAGGGGAAGTAGCATGCAGGTAGAGGGTGCTTTTCACGCCCCCAGCTTGTTTGTGCCGGAAAGAGTAGGCACTCAGAAGTGATCGGAGGGTGGGCTCCTTTTGGGTGGGTGATCACTGTCGGGTTGAGTAGTTCAGCGGGGAAGCTACATAGGGAGAGCCATTCGGAGGGACCTGGGTGTTGCAAGTCCCGCCTAATTCAGCTGCATTTTTTTCCTTTCCAGACAAGCTCCAAGCAAACGGTGCAGGTGGCGGCGCATGAGCTGCTGAAGTTTGTGCACTGCTTGCTTGGAGCTGGTCTGGAAAGGAAAAAAAGCCTCTGGCAGGAAGGGATGGAAACAATGGCCAAAGGAAAACAGGGACGGCCACAGCCCAGGGGACCCACATGGCTGGTGGAGTGATCCATGAGGCTCTGCTCGAGGTGGCAGGGCTGAGGGCACTGCTGGTGACTGGGGAACAGCGGCTCCCAGAGAGGAGGAGCCCAGCAATGGGGTCATCTGAGCAGGCAGCCAACCACCCCTACCTCGCCCTCACTGGCTGCTGGTCCACCAGTGCTCCGAAGCACCTGAGGCCACGAAAGAAGCTCGCGTGGGCAGGGAGAGAGGGAAGCCTTGGCTTACCTTGCTCTGCTCCCTGAGAAAGCGAGCGCCGGGGTCCCCAAACCAGACCAGCTGGTCCGTGCAATGCGCACTCTGGAAACAAGATCATCTTTCGGGAACACACATGTGCAATGGGCAGCTGCTCTTCTAGTTTTTGGCATGCCCGTGCAAATGAAAACCCGCTGGCTGGTACACCAGAACCCAGAAGAGCAACAGGTGATGGCTCTGTGTGCCGGGAGAAATGGCTCTGCGTGCCACTTCCAGCACGCGTGCCATAGGTTCGCCATCACGGTTATAATTTCTACATTATTGATGAAGTTGTTAAATACTGTATCCTTTTGGGAAGTCAATAATCATGTTACCCCATTAAGGAGAATATTCAGAAACTCTTTTAAAAATTCTCCTTTTCAAAACATTTTCATGTTTATCATCAGGTTCTTCCACTTTCTCGATGTAATGACCCTTGTTTTGCTGGATCCTGGAAGAAAGGGATTGAGAGAAATCAGTTCTGCTGCTATGACTGTGTTCCATGCCCTGAAGGGAAGATTTCAAATCAAAATGGTAGGTAAGGCATTCTACCAATTTTCATTAGACTTAAGCAAACTTTAATAAACTACTTTGATGCATACAAATAATACGGTGATTTTCAATAGTTTGGAATGTCTAGATGAAAAAAATATCATTGATTTTCCTTCCAGATATGGATGACTGTTTTGAATGTTCAGAAGATCATTATCCAAATACAGAAAAGAAAGGCTGTATCCTGAAATCAGTTGTGTTTCTAATGTTTGAAGAACCGTTAGGAATTGGTTTAGCCTCAGCAGCTCTCGGTTTATTCTTTCTCACATCTTTGGTACTTGGAACGTTTTTTAAGCACAGGGATACTCCGATTGTCAAAGCCAATAACCGGTCCTTAACCTACACCCTCCTTGTCTCTCTTCAGCTCTGTTTTCTCTCCTCTTTCTTCTTTCTCAGCCGGCCTGGCCAAGTATTCTGCCTTCTCCGACAATCAATGTTTGGCATCACTTTCTCAGTGGCCATTTCTAGTGTACTGGCCAAAACCATCACTGTGGTTGTGGCTTTCATGGCCACTAAACCAGGATCTCAGATGAGGAGATGGGTGGGGAGAAGATTGGCTTTTTGTATTGTTCTTTCTTGCTCTGTCTTCCAGGTATGTGTTTGTATTCTTTGGTTGTCGACATCTCCCCCATTCCCTGAGTTGGACATCCACTCAGAGTCTCAAAAGATGATTTTACAATGCAATGAGGGGTCAGCTTTCTTCTTCTACTATCTCTTGGGCTACATGGGTATCTTGGCCATCGCCAGCTTTATTGTGGCTTTCCTTGCCCGTAAATTACCAGACAGCTTTAATGAAGCCAAGTTCATCACCTTCAGCATGTTGGCCTTTTGTAGTGTGTGGATCTCCTTCTTTCCATCCTATCTGAGCACAAAAGGAAAAGCCATGGTAGCTGTGGAAGTCTTTTCTATCTTGTCCTCAAGTGCTGCATTACTGGGATGCATATTCCTTCCAAAATGCTACATCATTGTTTTCCAGCCTTACCTCAACCACAGGGAGCAACTCACAAAGAGAAATTAGTATATAATGTGATATTTCTGGCTCAGGGAAAATGTTGAAAAAATAGAAAGAATGCAGTCTGTAAGAAACATATATAAACTTGTAGGAACATTTTTTTTCAAAGGATTTGTGTAAATAAATGTTGAAAAAAAGAATAGAAAAACTGTTTGCTGTCTATGGAAGCATTTATAAAACCTATAGGAACATAGTTTTTTTTTCTCTGTTAAGGAAGGTTTTATGTAGGGTATTTAAGATTCATTCACATGGAAGCCCATTCCACAGTAAGTGCTCATGTTGCTGCATTTCCATCATTTCCCAAGATTCCTTAACCTAATCCATTCTCCCTTTCAACACTCCTGTTGAACTTGATTTTGATTTAGTTTTCTTTTCTTGCTGTTAGTGTATTTCAGATATTGACTCAAATGATGTCCAAAGTTTGCAGCAACGTTTTCATGGGTTTTATACGTTCGATTCCTAAAGCACTATACAAATATATTAAAAAGCTGACTACCATTTTATGAATATATATTTAATACAGTGTTATAAAGATATTAGTTTGGATTTGTTAGGGTGCGTTGAAATATAATATACACTGAGTTTGTGAAACCTGTATATTTAACTGTATTTTTTAAAAAAGCTTTCATACTGGGTCCCAACCATTTACTCTCTATCCATAAATCCATTTCCACTGTAAACTGTTATCAGGTATGAATAATATGGGAAATTTATTGAAATAAAATGAAGTTTTCTCATACAAAAAACAACAACAATACAATACAATACAATCCTAGGCCGCACTAATAGAGGGATAGAATCAAGATCACATGAAGTGATCACTTTACAAAGTCTTAATAAAACCAAGGAGGAGGTGGTGTTGCTATCTTCTACAAAAAGTCCCTAGATCTGAAAAATATTCAAGTAACACAAGAGCTTGTTCTTCCTGAGACCAGTATCTGTGATCTATCTCTAAATACCACAATTCGCTTCCTATTATGTTACAGAGCCCCTGATTATGACCTTGATCATGTGAGCAAACTAACCACATTACTAATGTGGGCAGCTTCATGCCCATATCCCATTATCTTTCTTGGTGACCTCAATTTACCTCTTATTAATTGGACCCTAAATGAGTGCTCAACTGAAACAATACATTTGAATGTTCAGTTTGAGAGACCATGCAATAACTGGAATATAATGTTATGCAACTGGAAGCAATAGAATAAAATCAGACTGGAGTCTTGGACTTCAAGAGAGCTGATTTCAATAAAATTAGAGAGAGCTTATGAATGATTCCATGGATTAGTATTCTCAAGGGGAAAACAACTGAAGAAGCTTGGAAAACTTTGAAAAGTGACATTATAAAACTCCAGTCTAGTACAATTCCAATGAAAATGAAAAATAAGAGATCTCAAAAGAAATCAGCATGGGTGAACAAAGAACTCTCTGATAAACTGAAAGAGAAAAAGGACAACTATAAAAAGTGGAAAGAGGGGCAAATAATGAAGGCAGAATATCAGCAAATAGCTTGCACCTGCAAAAATGAAATCAGGAAAGCTAAGTCTCAAAATAAACTAAAATAAAAAAAATAATTTTGGAAAGTATCTTTCAACATATAAAAATCAGGAAAAAGATCAAGGAAACAATTGGTTCATTAATGGGAGAAAACTGGGTTTTTAAAAATCTGTCTTTACATAAAACAGTCCAACTATCAACCCAGTCGTGTGTCCCCCCCCTGTAAAATGCAGATGAGGAATACAAGTCAAAATAAGCAAGAAAATGGTAGGAGAACACCTATCTGCTCTAGACAAGTTCAAATTACAAGAACCAGATGGATTACACCCCAAGGTTCAGAAGGAAGTGGAAGATATGAATTCAGAACCACTGAACTATATCAAAGAATGGTTTTAGGAATGTCTAGTTCAATGAAAAGAAGGACCAGAGGTGACATGATCACAGTCTTCCAATATCTAAGGAGCTGCCACAAAGAAGAGGGGGTCAACTTGTTCTTCAAAGAAACCTGAAGGCAGGACGATAAGAAATTGATGGAAACTAATCAAGAAGAAAACCAAGTTTGAACTAAGAAGATTTCCTGATAGAACAATTAATGAGTGCTTTACCCACAGAAGTTGTGGGTGCTCCAACACTGGAGTTTTTTAAAAAGAGATTGGACAACCATTTCTCTGAAATTGTATAGGGTTTCCTGCTTGGGGAAGAGGTCCTTTCCAAGTCTGTTATTCTGTTGTAATTTATATAGTAGCTTCTCAATGATCAGAATAATGGAAAATAGAAAAACAGAAACTAGTTTTTCTGAATCTATTTTATACAGAAGAAGAATAACAGAGTTGGAAGGGACCTTGGAAGTCTTTTAATCCAATACACTGCTCAAGGAGGAGACTTAATACCATTTTAGATAAATCACTGACTAATCACTTTGTAAAAATCTGCAGTGTTGGAGTCTCCACAACTTCTAGGGGCAAAGTTTCCATTAATTAATTAATTATTCTCACTGTCGGGAAATATTTCCTTATTTATAGGTTGTTTTTCATTCTTAACAGGTAGAAAATGTTAAGACTTTCAACAATGGGTTCAAAAGATAATTCTACATCAAACTACTCATTGAAATAAAAGAAGTGCCCAATGCAGAGAGAATACCTGACAAGCCTGGAGATCTGGGTGGTCAGATTTTTTACCCATCATACCATTTTTTTCTATTGAAACATAATGTGCACAGAGCCTGCAAATTCTGAGCCAGTGTCAGGGGTCCAAATAGCATCCAAATTTAAATCCGAGTCTGAGACAAAGTATTTCTCAACGTCCCAATTTATTATTAGAGCCATGTTGGTACATCTGGGTGAAACTTGAATCTGAAGTCCTCCCCGGGTTTCACCACCCAGTTGAAAGTTCAAGCCCTTGTCCCCACACCCACAAATCCATCTCCAATCTCCAAGTGCCATGCTGGCAGAGTCCACCCATCTCCTTCCGTGCAGGTGCAGAGGCACAGAGACAAAGGATGGCCTTGGCTTTCTAAAGTTCGCCCCTTTTCATCAAAGCCCAACCGACAGTGCCACAGATGGGGGAGGAAGGAGAAGTTGAGATAGAGTGCAGAGAAGAGTGACAAAGATGATTAGGGGACTGGAGGCTAAAACAAGAAGGGTTGCAGGAACTGGGTATGTCTAGTTTAATGAAAAGAAGGACCAGGGGAGACATTATAGCAGTGTTCCAATATCTCAGGGGCTGCCACAAAGAAAAGGGAGTCAAACTATTCTCCAAAGCACCTGAGGGTAGAACAAGAAGTAATGGGTGGAAACTAAACAAGGAGAGAAGTAACTTAGAACTAAGGAGAAATTTCCTGACAGTTAGAACAATTAATCCGTGGAACAACTTGCCTCCAGAAGTTGTGAATGCTCCAACACTGGAAGTTTTTAAGAAGATGTTGGATAACCATTTGTCTGAAGTAGTGTAGGGTTTCCTGCCTAAGCAGGGGGTTGGACTAGAAGACCTCCAAGGTTCCTTCCAACTCTATTGTTGTTGTTGTTGTTGTTGTTGTTGTTGTTGTTGTTATTTATTTATTTATTTATTTATTTATTTATTTATTTATTTTTTATTTATTTATTTATTTATTTATTTATTTATTTATTTATTTATTTATTTATTTATTTATTTATTTATTTATTTATTTATTTATTTATTTATTTATTTATTTATTTATTTATTTATTTATTTATTTATTTATTTATTTATTTATTTATTTATTTATTTTGGCTTTCTTATATGCCGCCCAACTCCCGAGGGACTCAGGGCGGCGTACAGCAAAAAAGAATACAAGAACTGTTGTTGTTGTTGTTGTTGTTGTTGTTGTTGTTGTTGTTGGCACGGGCTGCTCGCGATGCTTGATTAGCAAGGCTGTCATAGAAAAGTTGTGAATCTACACTAGAGCCCTAACCAACCCCATCCGGTTCCAACAAGTAGATGCGATGCTAATTGGGGGGGGGTTTCTCCTGCCACCCACATCACTGAAATAGTAGACCTGCAAATAGGGTGTCACCATGAATTCATTAGGTTTATTTTTGCCACAAAAATGTCAGAGACAATTATCCTAGGACTCGCGTGGCTGGATAAATGGACCCCACCATAAAGTGGGAAGATGGCTACCAAAAGCTAACCATAGGCATCGGGCCGCTGCCCCCCAATTACCCAAAACCGGCCGGAAGGAACCCAAAAACCTCAAGCCAAACTAACCCCAGCCGGCCAGCCCCGCAGATGAAACTAAATTCCCAGACACTCTGCAAGTGCCGATAGAATACCGAGACCTTGAGGGGGTTTTCAGTGAGAAAGACTGCAACTATCTCCCCCCTCACCGACCCAATGACTGCACGATAGTTTGTGGAAGTGGCAACACTCCCTAAATCAAAGATGTACTCGATGACCCCAAAAGAGATGAAGGAGCTGAGATGGTATATCGATGCCAATCTGGAGAGGGGATTCATCCAGCCGGCAAAATTGCAAGTTGCCACCCCCATTCTCTTCAAAGAGAAGAAAGACGGGAGGTGGTTAGGCTGTGTGTTGACTTCCGGAGGATCAACACCGTGTGCATCCAAAACACATACCCCCCCTCTAATGAAATACTTGTTGAACCACGTATCCAAAGGCAAAGTGTTCAAGAAGCTAGATCTAAGAGAGGCGTACTACAGAATACGCATAAGGGAGTGGGACGAATGGAAGACTGCTTAAGTCTTGGAAGACTGCTTAAGTCTTAAGCAATGGAAGACTGGTTAAAAGCAGCACTGCGACCTTCAGTTTATTGCTAGTTCAGCAGTTCAGCTGTTCAAATCTCACCGGCTCAAGGTTGACTCAACCTTCCATCCTTCTGAGGTGGGTAAAATGAGGACCCAGACTGTTGGGGGCAATATGCTGAACTCTGTAAACCACTTAGAGAGGGCTGTAAAGCACTATGAAGTGGTATATAAGTCTAAGTGCTATTGCTATTGCTATTGTTAACTGCCCTCTAGGGAGCTTCCAATTCAAGTCATGCCATTTGCAGTCTTCATGCAATACATAAATGAGATGCTCCACCCCCATCTGTACAAGGGGGTGCTCGTTTATTTAGATGACATTCTCATCTTCAGTGAGACCCTGGAAGAACACGTAAAACTGGAAAAACCTCTGGCCGCCAAACTATACACAAAACTGTCAAAGTGTGAATTCCACAAAACCTCACTGGACTACTTGGGCTACTGTATTTCCAGCGAAGGAATAGAGATGGACCCAGGAAAAGTGAAAGCGATGCTGGACTGGCAACCTCCATGCACCCGCAAGCAACTGCAAAGCTTCTTGGGATTCGCAAAATTCTATCTGCAAGTCATCCCAGAGTTTGCAGAGTTGGCGCTGCCACTAACCGAACTTTTAAAGACAGGGCTGTCACCAGCAAAACCCAAGCCCAACCAGCCCGTTGGATGGATGATGGAATGCCAAAAAGCGTTCAAGAAGTTGAAACGACTCTTCGCCCAAGAGCCCCTTCTGCAACACCCCGACCCAGAAAAACAGTTCATCATCCAGTCCGATGCCAGTGATGTACCGATAGCAGCGGTGCTGTTGCAGAAAAATGAGGGAGGCCAACTCCTGCCGTGCACTTACATTTCGAAAAAACTCACGGCCACAGAGAGGAGATGGTCCATTTGGGAGAAAGAAGCCTATGCAGTCCGTTGGGCATTGAGCACCTGGAGACAATTCCTAGAAGGGAGCAAGGTGCTATTCGAGGTGTGGACTGATCATAAAAACCTCAAAGCCTTAAAAAGCCCTAGAAAAATATCACCAAAACAAGTTCCCTGGGCGCAATACTTCAGGAGGTTTAAATTCGAGCTGAAGCCCATCCCGGCTGGAAAGAATTTGCTGGCAGATGCTTTGTCCAGAAAGCCACAATACGATAGCCAAAAGGAGCAAGAGGTGCACACCCTAATCCCCCCTCAATAGGAGGAGACGGCAGCACAAGTCACCACCCGAGGCCAAGCCAGATGACTGACCGCTCCAAGCCAGGACAAATGAACCACAACGCTGAAAGCGGCTCTACCTAATGACCCCTGACAACAAAGAAATTTTGACGACGCAGGAAGGCTTGGCATGGAAGGGGTCCAAACTATACGTACCTGCCAGTTTGAGACTGGAGGTACTGCAACGAAGCCATGACTCCAAACTGAGGGCACTTTGGATTCCTGAAGACTCTCCACTTAACCCGGCGCCAGTTTTGGTGACAAAAGATGAAAGCTGAAGTAGAAGACTATGTAAAAAGCTGTGCCACCTGCGCGACCAGGAAGCATTGGCCCAGGAAACCAGGCTGGCTGGACTCCTGCAGCAAGTGGCTGACCCCAGTAAACCCTGGGAGGAGATCACAATGGACTTCATCATGGAGCTCCCAGACAGTAACGGGAACACAGTTATAGATTTGTTTTCCAAGCAAGCCCATTTCATCGCTTGCTCCAGTCTACCATCGGCCAGAAAACTATTCCTCAAGCACATCTACCGCCTCCACGGCGTTCCAAAAAGTGTCATCTCCGACCCAGGAGTGCGGTTCGTGGCCAAGTTCTGGGGAGAGTTCCTAAGGGCAATTGGATCCACACAAGGGCTCAGCTCGGCTTTTCATCTGAGCACAAACGAGGCAGTTGCATGTGTGAATGCAATGGCCAAACAATACCTCCATTGTTATGCAGATTACCAGCAGGACAATTGGTCAGACTTGCTGCCATTTGCAGAGGTAGCTTATAACAATGCTGTGCAGAGCAGCACAGGACTAACCCCTTTTCAGATTACCAGCGGCACAGAGTTCGTTCCCATGCCTGAACTGCCAGTAGAAACCCCCACTTCCATGTCTCTAATGGAGTGGATGAAAACTCTGAAAAAGGGGTGGGAGAATACCAAGAAAGCAATCGCTGAAGTGGCTGAAGCATACAAGAAGCAAGCTGACAAGCACTGATCACTCCAGCCCCACTTCTGAGTGGGGGATAAAGTTTTCTTATCTACCAAATATATCCGACTGAGAATGCCAAGCAAAAAGCTAGGGCCAAAATTTTTAGGTCCTTTCCCAATAGTTAAAATTATCAATCCAGTCACAGTTCAGCTGGCGTTACCCAGACTATTAGGGAAAATCCATCCTGTATTTCATTGCAATTTGTTAAAACCAGTGGTTGGGTCAAATGTAATACCATAAACCCAACCGCCCCCTCCCCCAGTAGTGATACAAGGGGAAACTTATTATGAAGTGAAGAAGATTTTGGACTCCAGAATGTATAGGGGTCAATTACAATATTTAGTACATTGGAAGGGTTACCCTTTGTCAGAAGCTACCTGGGTTGGAAGGTAAAAGCTGAAAGGCTAGTTAAGCAATTCCATGACAAATATCCTGATAAGCCAAAGGGTCCCCCGGGGGGAGGGGTGGTTAATGATGCTGTGTTAACCCCCTATGTTTTTTTCTCTGTCTCCTGTAGGACACGGTCTTTTCCTGATGGGATGCTGCCTGTCAGGCCAAAGCCATTTTATTTGGACTCTTTAGCCTGCCACACTATATACTACTATATTATGCATTTTCTATTGTGGGAAAATGGGAGGGGGGATACTATGAGGTTGTTCGCATGTAGCCATAACAAATTCCTTTCTAGAAAGTCAAGGTCATCAATTGTCTCTGCACCCCTGCACCTGCATGGAAGGAGATGGGTGGAATCTGCCAGCATGGCACTTGAAGATTGGAGAATGTGATGAACTTGTGGGTGTAGGGACAGGGTTTGAACTTTCAACTGGGTGGTGCAACCCTGGGGACTTCAGATTCGAGTTTCACCCAGATGTACCAACATGGCTCTAATAATAAATCGGGACTTTGAGGAATACTTTGACTCGGACTCTGATTTAATTTTGGATGCTATTTGGAACCCTGATGCTAAGGTTTAAAAATGATAACTAGCAATTTAATTTAATTTAATTTAATTTAATTTAATTTAATTTAATTTAATTATTTAATTTAATTTAATTTAATTTAATTTAATTTAATTTAATTTAATTTAATTTAATTTAATTTAATTTAATTTAATTTAATTTAATTTAATTTAATTTAATTTAATTTAATTTAATTTAATTTAATTTAATTTAATTTAATTTAATTTAATAATTTAATTTAATTTAATTTAATTTAATTTAATTTAATTTAATTTAATTTAATAATTTAATTTAAATTTAATTTAATTTAATTTAATTTAATTCAATTCAATTCAAGTCAAGTCAAGTCAAGTCAATTTAATTTAATTTAATTTAATTTAATTTAATTTAATTTAATTTAATTTAATTTAATTTAATTTAATTTAATTTAATTTAATTTAATTTAATTTAATTTAATTTAATTTAATTTAATTTAATTTAATTTAATTTAATTTAATTTAATTTAATTTAATTTAATTTAATTTAATTTAATTTAATTTAATTTAATTTAATTTAATTTTTTAATTTAAATGTTCTTATAGGCCACCCAATCCCGTAGGACTCAGGGCGGTGTACAGCAAAAATAAGAACAAATACAAATATATAAGAAACAATTTAAAGATTACATAATTTTAAAAAACCATTCATCCATGGGGGAATTCGATCTTCTTCACCCTGCCTGCCGGAAGAGCCATATACTATCACAGATAGTTACTCTTCTATTCACAGCAATTCCAAACAGCCATAAAGTAATCTACTCATCAGTAAAACAGTAGAGAGTCTTCAATCTGGAACACACCGTCAAATACCACTCACCACACTAAACCACACTAAACCACCAACCACATTGAGCATGCTCTCTTGTTTGCTTATATAGTAATCATCCACAATGCATTTAAAGCAATATACACATAACATTGATTTGTGGCTTAATCATATATTAACACACCCAATCGTTTGAACAGGGTTCTAACGTTCTCCCCTTTGGGTTGTTAATATATAACTTACAATCTTACAATCTTAGATTATAACCTTCACAACTTTCTTTATGTCTATCAGCATTTTGCGCTTTTGTAAAATGATCTGCTAAATTACATTCACTAGTACAATACTCTAGTTTAATCATTTTCTTCTGTACACATTGTCTAACATTAAGATATCTAAGATCTGTATGCTTTGATCTCGTTCTAACACCAATATTTGTTGCCATATTAATTGCTGCTTGATTCTCTTCAAATACACATATTGGTTCATTTACAACAATTCCCAAATCTTTACATAATTGTGAAAAATAAATAAGCTCTGTACATAATTGTGATAAACACAAAAATTCGGCCTCCATGGTAGAAAAACTTATGTGCTGTTGTCTTATTGACCTCCAACTAATTAACATATTGCCTAATGATATAGCAATCCCTGAAGTTGACTTTCGTGTTATCCTGTCAGTTGCAAAACTTGCGTCTGCATAGGCCTTTAAATCAAGTTCTGATCTTGGTTCTAAATACAGTGCATTATACATTGTGTGTTTTAGATATCTTAATATACTCTTTGCTGCATTCCAATGCCATTCATACGGTTCTGAGTTGTACCTTGCCAACTGATTTACGCTATACGATATATCTGGCCTTGACCAGTTTGCCAAATACAATAAACTACCAATTAGTGCTTGATATATGTTACTATCAAACTTTGAATCAGTTACCACACTATGCTCAAATTGAGTACTCATAGGAGTTTTTGCTTCTTTACAACTATCCATATTGTAGCACTTCAATAAACTATTTATTTTCTGAACCTGTGATATTTTAAATCCTTTACTGGTTCTAGTAAAGTGGAACCCACATTTCATATCAGACATTAACACTATTGAGAATGTCCAGCGATACTTCACCAGAAGAGTATTACATTCCACTGTTCACAGGAGCTGAGATAGCGCAGTGGTTAAAAGCAGCATTGCGACCTTCAGCTGATTGCTAGTTCGGCACTTCAGCTGTTCAAATCTCACTAGGCTCAAGGTTGACTCAGCCTTCCATCCTTCTGAGGTGGGTAAAATGAGGACCCAGATTGTTGGGGGCAATATGCTGAACTCTGTAACCGCTTAGAG